>RJWT010012055.1:0-22760 GCA_004365215.1 Cuniculus paca
AATAAATTCAATCAAAATTATAAAAGGTGGAAATTAAAAAACAGCAGAAATTAATGCAATTGAGACTAAGGAAACAATACAAAGAATCAATGAATTAAAGATGTGGTTCTTTGAAAAAGCAAATAAAATTGATAAACCCTTACCCAACCTCATCAAAAGAGGAAAAAAATGATACATAATTTTAAGCAATTAGGAAAGACAAGAGGGAAATCACAGCAGATCTTGCAGAAATTCAGAAGATCATCAATACCTACTTTGTGAAGTTTTACTCTAATGAGACGAAAAACACAGAAGAAATGGACAGATTTCTAGACACATACAAACTGCCAAAACTTAATCAAGAAGATATAAAAATTCTAAATAACTTAACATCAGTAAATAGAATTGAAAATGTAGTTAAAAACTTAGCAGTAAAGAAAAGCCCAGGTCCTGAGAGATTCACTGTTGAGTTCTACAAGAAATTTAAAGAAGAACTAATGCTACTAGTGGCAAAACTATTTAATTAAATTGAAAGGGAAGTAATACTTCCAAAATCATTCCTGGAAGCAAATATTACCCTGATACCAAAACCAGAGAAAGACCCAACCAAACAAAAAGAACTACAGATCAATTTCGCTAATGAACATAGACTCAAAAATCCTCAATAAGATACTGGCAAACAATGCATCAAATCATCAAAAAAATTATACACCATGACCAAGTAGGATCTATACCATAAATGCAAGGATGGTTCGACATATATAAATCAATAAATGTAATACACGCTATTAATAGGGTGTAGGAAAAACTATATGATTACCTCAGTAGATGCAGAAAGCATTTGACAAACTACAACACCTATTCGTGATAAAAATACTACAAAAAGTTGGTCTTCTTTTCCAGAATTGTGGAACAATTAAGTTCATGAACTGAGGCAAACATGAATTTGAACAAATTGAGTTTGACAACCAAGCTATCACAGTATATGATTAATTCAAGTTGATAAATACATGTTTTTGTGTCTTTTTTAGCCAAATTCAAAGCCATCAGTAATTGAAAAGTTTTACTATCTCTTTCATCTCTTAACAATAATTTGATTTGCACAATAAATAGTATCTTTTGGCTTTTTCCTTCAGGACCCAACTGTTATTGTCTTAACACATTTTTCATTTTACAGTGGCTAACACACAGTTTTCCAATTGGAGTTTCAATTAACATTTAATTAAAGAATGAAAAATCTAAATAAAGTCTAAAGATATACACAAAACTGTAGATTCACTTTGAATTCAGAATTTTCCCTTCTCTGATTAATTGGAGCATTTTTCTTTTACCATATGCTTAGGTAATATTTCACCAGTAATACAGGCCCACATTCATGCTGTGTTAGGAAACAACTTTCATAATTTTATCATGCCTCCCATTTCTCTACTTATGGTTACATTTATCTGCATAATTTTTTCCATCTTTCAATATTCATTTCAGTTATCACTTCTTCCACCATTAAGGATTTAAAAAAACACTAAACTCAGTTAATAGTCACTTTTAACCCTAGATTTCTCAGAGGTTTACCACTATTGCAGGAGTGTTTACCTGCACTCCTCCAACTGAACAAGAGAATTCTTGAGGACAAGACTGATTTTTTTTTTAATGAGCAGTATATATTTATTGAGAGAAAGAAAGCTTCTGTCTGAGAGAGAGACAGAAGGGGTCCTGAGTGGGTTGCCCACAAGACTGGTTTTTATTAGCTGTATCTATTCAGGACTTAAATCATCCTTTGAAAGAATTGATAATTAAGCAATCTTCCAATTAATGGACCTGTCACTCTAAAGCTTCTTTAATCCTAATTCATATCTCCTGCTAATTCATTTTCCTATAAATAGAAGTAGTGAAATCAGTATTTTATGTACAACACCTTAAAAGGTAAATGTGTATATATTTATGTATTTATATATGCATAGATATGCATAGATATCCAAGCTGATTTAACTTTATCAAAACTCAACTATATTCAAAGTGAAGATTCATTTTAAACTATTGAGAACCAACTCTATAGATGAATACGACTTTGCAGATGGGTGATTTCTCAGGCTCTGTGCTATTAAGAGAAACAGCACCTGCTCTAATTCAGAGGAGTACCAGGCAAGAGAAGAAAGGGTATCCACTAGATGTGGGTAATCAGAGTCTAAGGAAAGTAGTAAACCTCCTTAGTCTGTCTTCTAGTCACTCAGAGCCTGAGTCAGAGCACCTCTGCCCAGCACCTTGATTCTATATTCAAAGCCCTCATTTTCCTTATGATTTCTATTTGCAAGGATTACTAATTTTCTTCTAATCGGACCCCTCAAAGAGAAACAGCACAAATAAAGAGCAATTCAAAGCACACCCAATATGAAAAATACATTTTTTGTCAAATAAACTTACTTTTTAAAAAAAATCAGTTCAGCCGGGCGTGGTGGCTCACGCCTGTAATCCCAGCACTCGGGAGGCTGAGACAGGCGGATTGTTGTGAGTTTGAGACCAGCCTGGGCTACAAAGTGAGCTCAAGGCCAGCCTGAATGGCCTAGTGAGACCCTGTCTCAAAAGCAAGGCTGGGGATCTAGCTCAGCGGTCTAAGCGCCTGCCCGTCAAGCGCAAGGTCGTGAGTTCAATCCCTGGTGCTGAAAAAAAAAAATCAGTTCAATTTTGTCCCCTATGTGTACCTTTTCTATTGTTTATTCTTCATGTCTAATACTTCTTGGAAATATTTGCTCTCATCTTTCTTAAAAATTTTAATGAAGATATCAAGGAATAAAACATCTTGAAAGCTGAGTAGTGTTTTTACAGTTTATAGCTTCCTTTTATTTTTTTCAAACTCTGACGTCTACAATATAATTTTAACAAAATATGGTTTATTTCTGACAAATTTTATTACTCATATAGCAGTTCTAAATGGTGGTAGTCCATATCGACATGTCCTTTAAAGATGTAATTCTTATATTTGATACATTTCTTTATTGCAAGCATACACTCTTCACAAATTTACTGTAGTCATCTTAAGATTTCATTGAAAAGGCAGATCATTTTGCAGTTTACTGGTACATATTTTGAAATTAAAAGATTTCCTGGCTGTCAAATCTTAATAGGATATTTACTCTATTCTGGGTTGCTATATTAACCAATATAGAAACAATATAGGTTAACACAGTCATAACGGTAGTATTTCCATGTGGAATTTTGAGGAGTAAGCTTAGGAGTATCCTTGGTAAGGAATATTGTAAATTCAAATTACTGTACTTTTTGACAGTTTTATCTTTTGTGACAAATAGTCATTCTTTTTCATACTGCTGTCATGTCAAGCTTCTACTTAGTATTTTTGAATTCAATAAAATATTTTTATAATTGCCCAAAATCTTTTTGTGCTTCTCAGATACTGGCAGTGTAAGGATTTGTGTGATATGTGTACAATATGTTTTGTCCCTCTGTAACTTTATCTTCATGGTTGAATTCTTTTCTATGTCACCTCATTCATGGACTCCCTTGGTGAAATCCTTATAACTACACCCTAATGTAAGTTAAATGTGTTGACTATCTAGTGGACAGAAATAGACAGCATCATATAGTCCCTTCTAAATTTCTTGTATGAGACCATAAGATATATTGTATGTATCTATCATGCATTTCCTCCTTTCTGTTAGAAAAGAGGAATTAGTTGGGAAAAATGGTACATGCCTATAATCCCAACTGATCAGGAGGGTGAGATCAGAAGATTCCAAACTCAAGAACAGACTGGATGACTCACTGAGAGTTTGTTCAAAATAAAAATATAATTTAAGATAAGGCTGGTGATGGAGCACAATCATAAGGTGCCCCAAGTTCAATCACCAATATCTAAAAAGGGAAGGTAACAGAGGAGAAAGAAAGAACACATATACACTCACACATATACACTGTTCCTTACATTTTTCTCGTCTTTATTTACTACATACCTTACTTAATCTATTTCTATTCTTTGTAACAAGTCTTCTGAACTATTCTTTGGTCAGTAATCTCAAAATCACTGAGACGAAGGTTCATTTACATTTAACAATTATAATCTTATTTAGCTAACAATTACCTTTAACAATGGTTTCCATATTGTTTTAGTTTGATTTTTTTAATGTTATCTGTTTTTGAATTTTATGGTAGCATGTTCTACAGTTTTCCCTCCTATTGACTTGCTTTTTATTCTCTTTTTCCTCTATTTGTTCATAAATATTTGTAAGTAAATATTCATTAATTGGCTTTAGACACTTTTCTCTGTTTCTGAATATGCTCCCTGCCAAAATCGCATGCATTAGACTTTTACTACTTACCAATAAAAAATTACTAATATTTTTCTAGTCTATAATTGGCTTCTGGCTTTCAAATACATAAATTTGCCTCCAAAATATTTCTATTAGAATATTTAAAGTGTCCTTGATCCTTCTATTCCCACACAGTATTGGTTATTTTCCAAAATTCTATCACTAGATAAATTTTTTGTCATGCATGCAGTCATATTTAGAGACATATTTAGGATAATTATTAAATTTCTGTTATCCTGTTATTCTGTTATCTGTTTAAATTTTTCATTATCTGCCCTTTTTCTGCAATCTGCTTCTAATCTTTCCATTTCCCATGGTGGGGGGATAATCTCAAAGAAGACATAGCACCTAGCATCTTTGTAGTATTTACTCTTCCTGAAATACTAAATTCTATTTTTCTTCCCTTCCTCCTATGGTCACCTTAAGCATTCTTAAAAATGTGGTTCCTTTATTATTTCCTGGAAGTTTCTTCTGACATTATTCTAAACTTTTCTAATTGTTCTCTTTTATTTATATGTAATTTTAATGATAAGAATAGCTTTCCTTTTAGTTTCTTGCTTAATTATTTGTATTAAAACCACAGCAACAGGATTAGAATTTATTTATTAAACTTTATTAAGATCTGTGTACTTATTACCTTTCACATAGTTGGGGTGTACTAGATACTAAAATAGCAATGGAATAAATAAATAAATACATTTTCCAAGGCAAAAATAACAATAATGGATCTGGGAAACTGACTGACCTAAAACAAGATTAGAGTATATTTTGTGAGAAAAACAGAGATACCATTAGATTAAGCAAATGACCAGGACACAAACAATCCTTTATTATCATATAGAGAAATTTAGATCATAGCCTAATAGGAATGGAGAATTATACAGAAAACTTAGCTGCTTGCTAAAAATAAATGTTTTTCTAGGCAAAAACCAAACGTATTAGGAAAAAACCAATGAATTTTAAAAAATATTTCCAGCTATTAGATGATAATAGCCTGAGAATAACTTAGAAATGGCATGAAATATAAGGCGAGACTCAGGAAATGTAGAGAGAACAGAATTCATTCAACATGCTATCCTTTATGTAGTAATGTAGCAACAAAAATGCAACTGGGAAAAGTAAAACCATTTTAGTCATCTAACAATGGGTGTGAAAAATTATGATTATCCCTTGAATGTTAATTCTTTTTTAAAAAATTTACAAAGTTTATTACTCTCAGTTAAAACTCTATAGGTAAGATAACAAAACAATAACATATATTTGTATAGTACACTATAATTTATAATAATAGAAACAACAAGAATTAAAATGCATTAATTCTTTACAAACACTTGTCAACATTAGTATAGTTCATTTTTGGTTTTTTGGTCTGAGTAATTTGCAGTTATGAGCAAATATTTATTCTATTTCTTAGACTGCTTTTATAGTTCTAAAGAAATATTCTTCTAATATTTTACATTTTGTGTGTTCAAAGTCTTAAAATATCTCTGAAAATTCCTCTAACACAAACTATTTTATAAGATTATTTGAACTGTTTAACTTTACAGGATATAATGTGATAATTTAATACATATGTGGTTTATGTAACGAATAAATAAGATAATTTACATTTATATCCCTGGTGCTACAAACAAAAATCATGGACATGCAGTTGTCTCTTGATATGCTGTTAACACTCTCTTGATATGCTCTTTTGCATATTTACTCAGAAGTGTGATTGCCAGATCATATGGTAAATGAATTTTTAGGCGGTTGGAGGATCTCCATAATGTTCTCCATAGTGACTGTACTAATACGAATTCCCAGTAAAAATGTCTAAAGGTTTCTTTTTACCAGCATTTCTTCTTTTAGACTTTCATTCCTTAAATTGCAGACACATTTTTCAGGTGGGTCTATACATTCATCTTTGCTAAGATTTTGTGCTTCAATATCTATAGTCTGGAAATATCAACATTTCCATTGTCAGCAACACTGAATTTGAGTTTTACTTCTAATGTTAGCATTCACTGAGGATTCCTTGTTGAGCTTCACTTTGTTGAACAGCTCTCCTTTTGAATATCTGTATTGTTAATATCATGAGAGCTTATTCTGAGTCAAGAAATCAACAAAACTACAGGTTTCATTGTCAGTGTTTGACATGAATAACAATTATGCAATGATCAGTCTTTAACATGCTTTGAAAGAAAAGCCATGATTGGTCACAGTACAATGTAGTAACTAAACTCTGGGCTGTAGTCTTAAGAGACTGGTACTATTTGACTATACCATGTTAAGTAAGATTTATACTGATTGAAACCATATAAAGTAGGTTCGTGTTGTTGAGTGATTGCATTTTCAAGTAAAGGAGAAGATAGAAAATAAAAAGATGCAAAATGTACTTTCTTGTGGATGATGTCCTTGCTGAGATGGAAAATGGAAGGAGTCAGATTTACAAGGAAGTCTTGTGTATTCAGTTTTTGAAAGTGTTGGATTGATTAAATCTGTCTGAAAGTCAAGTAGAAATATACAGAATCAGTAGTTCTGGAACTCAGAAGAACAGTCTGTAATAAAAAGAGAGATGGCTATGTTATTGATATGTAGGTGCTACATATTAGTATAATAATAACAAAAAAATGCAAGAAAAAGTAACCAGAGAATTAAAAGGAAATTATTGCTTGTTTTAAAAAATTCACATAAGAGCTTTTCATAAAAAATAGAATTGATTTATTTGTTAAATTTCAATGAAATACAAATGAATAAATTTATTTCAGTAATTTAAAAGTAAATCTGTTTTATAAACTGATTTTTATAGTTTATAATTATATATTTTATAACTACTGTCACAGCAATATGATTGGAAAAAATAACATTGAAAAATATAGTAAAATTCAAAAATTACAAAATATTTTTGACAAATAAATTGGAAAGTGTATATAAAGATCTGCTGGGATTAAAATTATACTTTAAATAACTACAAGGAAAGAAACAAATTCTTAGTACCTATATTCCTATATATTGATATAGATATTTATTTGATGAGCTATGAATGAAATTTGAGGCCCTGGGCAGACTTGACAAACACAACCATTAAGCATCATCTCCTTGACCAAGGTGTATGACTTTATTAAAAATTAGATATTTAATCAAATCTCTAAAGTGATTTAATGACATTTTGCAACTCCATATTTTTCACTTTTTTTTTTTCCATTTTGGGATAAACTACAAAATTCCATTCTCCACCTAGGATTTAATTATCTCTGGTCATTAATCTCTTTGTATTGCTTATATAATTAGCTCCCTTCTTCTATTCCATTCTACATATATTTTCTTCAATTTCATTTTATACATGTCTTAATGTTTTTCTATCGCTTCTTGTGTAAATGTCAAAAGTGCTGATATTTTCCTTTTATTTTCTGTCAAAGTATGTCAAAAGATCTCTACTAATCACTCAAGTCTTGCATATGCAATAAAATTTACTTATTATGTAATAGCTCTCCTAGTTTCAAGTTTTAGATACATTTGCAGAGTGAACTAGGTGCCCTAGGTCCAACCTTCTGTGCAATATTAGAGTGTTTTAAAATTCTTTTCAGATTTGAACCTAAACTTCAATCATACTCTCTCCCAACCATAGTGATTCTTTCATTGAGTGAAATGACTAGGCCTTAGTTGCTAAATACTTACTTATTACTAACAATTCCCAGAATTTACTGAGAAATAGGTGTATTTCTTTTGCTATGTATGTTTAAAGTGACTCATATTTGGGGAGCTTCCTTAGTAGTAGAAGCATTAGTATACTTCTACTATTGAATGGCTGGATTTCTACAAGAAGCACATTTGCATCCTGCTATTAGAATGAGGCTGCATCAAGATAAATTTCTTTTAGAAAACAGGGATCTTTTGTTGTAGCTTTTGGCAGTACTAAATTCTTGTTTCAGGGAAATAATGTTTGCAGCACTTTCTTAATAGTTTGAGAATTTCTTTATTTCCAAATTTTTTGAGTGTATGCACAATGAGGTAATGACATGTCTGTTCTATTAACACTACAGACACAGGCAGGTGCTACAGCAGAATGGTTAATGAAACAACCTTTGGAACTAAATGGTTACTACCTATATCTCTAAGTGCAGGATGGCAGACCCTTCTGTTTGGATGTTGGCAGTAGAGGAATATCTAATGTTCTCTAATGAGATGGATTTCATCAATTTGCTTCAAAATCATCATGTGAACACATGGTAGGAACAGAAACTATTTGTTTCCATTAACTATTAAAAGTTGAAAGGAACACTACTGATAGTTTGAAATGAACAGAAATCTTTCCTATTCCTAAGTGAAAAACATCTTTGTATGATACTAGTAAAAAATGAGACCTAAGATGACACAGTAGATGAAATTGTGAAATGTACTGGACTAGAACATTGTGGCCTTTTGTTATGACAGGATGATGACCTATTTTTGTGTGTTTACTATAGGGGACCCCTGCAGTGAACTCCAGATGTCCTCGTAGGTGTTACGGCACATAGCAAAAAGAAAAAGTAAGAAATAGGGTTGCAAAGAAACGTGAATCTGGGATGACCAATGCTCATGAGGAATGAAAGTCATGTGGCAGCCAGAACCCACTGCTCTGAGCTCAACTGTGGCCATCAGCAAGAAGAAATGCTAGCCCAATACACCACCCGCTTGCTTCCACGAAGACACGTGCACAGCCTTGGCCAGACTCACTGTTCTAACCCAAAGCCAATTCAGGGAAATTACCTCTATATAGCCTGTGCCACTCACAAGTAAGTGCCTTCGTATTTAAGTCTGGGGGAGGGTTTAAGGAATGTGGAGAAAACCAATTTTGGTTATGAAAAGTCTACTAATGAAACTAGAGAATGATTATGAAAAGATCTTGATGAGGTCAGAGAAAATTCTCTGAACATTGACATGTAGGCCACCTTTCTATTTTATCCCAAATGATAGTCTTCTGTCTTGTAGATCACATCACAGAAACATAAATACTAAAAAGTCACATTTTGTGGCATGAGAAACCCATCGTATCCCTAAAACTGAGCTCAGTGTGGTAGGGAGTATAGGGTCTTGGAAAAAATGACTCTTTCACACACCTTAACTTTCATTCCAGTCATTCCCAAGATGAAGAATGAATGAGTGTAGGAGTTTAGTGGTGCTTACAGAAGCTGTATCATTCCATACGAATTTGCAAGAAATAATGCTACCGTTTTAATTAGAACCTACTTGAAAATTTTGTCTTGTCTTCAACTGGGTCAGGCAATTGTAGTAATAGTACAATTAGAACCCACTACATCACAGTACTTTCTTTTTTATGCACTAAATTTGTGTCTTTCAAAATGACTGGGTCAGTTTTCTCTTATTGGTGAAAGTGCATCTTATGTTGAGAATCAATTCATAGAATGTGAAAATGGGATGTGTTTGTCATGGATTTACAATATGCTGCTTAGTATTAGGATTTCCCCTTGAGGCATTCTGTACTAGCTTGTCTACAATGTTTACACACTACAGATTGATGGTTTACACCCAGTTTAATGAGTTACACAACCTGTCATTAGGCAGTTTGACCAGTGTTGTATAAAATATTCCTCAGTAAATTTGTGCCTTGGTTCCCCTACAACTATGACACATGGCATATATTTCAGTCATTAATTGTCCAAAAGACAAAGTGAATGCTTTACTGCTGTTAAAAGACCCTAGGGCTATGCCTGGAGATTTCATACCTCTCCAATTTTATGTATTTTCTCATCATATCTGTTATTTTTACTAAAGTTCTACTTCAGTACATTCTGTAGTGTTAAGGATTCTGAAATTTACTCAATCTGTGTAACCAATTTAAAATTGTAGTCTTAAAATTTGGAATAATGTTTTGCAAAAATTGAGGAAAATGTTTTTATGTAGGTACAAGATGAAAAGATAATAAAAGAAAACAAACAACTGTTTTTCTTTTATAAGTAGAAAGAAATGACTTCCACGATCTCATTGTGTTAAGACTGTGAATGGTGCTTGAGAGCCTTCTGCATCTAGTAATTTACTATACGAACTAAACAACAGCTTATAAGAGGTAATCCCATGACAATATATATTAAATTTAATGTTTCACTCATATATTTTAAGTGTTTTGATATACACTGAGGATTCAGTGACAGGCAAGTTACAACCTCATCTGAAATATTGTTGAGTACTTTAATTCATAAACACAGTATGATAGTAATATCAATACTGTTTTCTTCTTTGGAAATATCATTATCTAGTATGTGCGTATATATACCTATGCCTGTCCTAATGACCTAATACCTAGTAAATAGTACTTTCAGCTTTCATGGATTTCTAATTTCACCTTCTTATAATTATACAATTCACAAGAAAAGCTTCAGTAAAATGAAGACTGTGGGAAGCAACTGAGCTGGAGATTGACCACACATTTAGGGCTGGAACAAGGCCAGTCCCAGGAACATAGAGCACTGGACAAGTTGTTGGGACTAGAATAAGGCCAGTCTAGCAGGTATCTAGACTTGGTGCTACTCCCTATTAACTACAGCACAGATAACTCGGAAAATGTTTCACTTTCAGTGTTCTCAGCAAAACACTGGGGCCTTGCACTTTCAGCCTCGTCGTATACTTCCCCTCCTTTTTACTATATACAAATAAAGATTAACACTGTGCTAGGTTATCACTGTCTCTCCATCAGAGAGGTCAAGTCCCACCCGCTCCCAACTTTCCTCTTAGTATGTGTCTAGTTTTTTCTTAATCACCCATCACTCCCTCTCAGGAACCCTTTGGCCACATAGGCTATGGCAAAATTCTTGTATATAGAATAAAAATTAGCTTGTTAAATATATCAAATTGTATTTATATGATGAAGTGATAGGCATAAAACAATGATGTATAAGATTAATGACAATGTTTTTCCATAATAAATGAGACAGTAAAACATCTAATTGAATATGGCAAAAGATTTTCCAATTCTCAAAAGAAGTATACATATTTTAATTTGAAAACCATGAATACTTACATAAAATATTTATAACATTTATGCCAACTGTAGAAGTTTTGTTCTAATACATATTTTTAAAAACTTCTGTACATAAATTACTTTTATAAACTAAAAAATCAAAATTTAAGACATACAATGAAAAATGTAAAGTGTTTTCTCTTTAGCAAAAAAAAAGGGAACTTTCAAAAGTTGTACTTGAGGAGAGCAGTGTTTAGGTTTAAGAAGTAACATTACCTGCAATACATTTAATGAATATTTCTTAATTCTCTAATTTCTTAGGAGATCTTTAGCTGTATTCAAAAGCATATGTACAGCAAAATTTATGATAGGAAATAAGTGAACTACACTTTTATTTAACTTAATCATTAAGACTATGTTATATAAAATACTAATCAGCTCTCCATATTTTTCACAAGCAATTATTCAATGTACTGTGAGGGAATGAAACATTTTATGACTCATTACTTTTTAGAGTTGCCTATATATACTTGTAATAATTAATTGTTCTCTAGACTTATGATTCCTTATCTCTGAAATATAATCACTAACTTTGTGACACAAGAGATTTTCATTCCTTTGCACCATGTAATTCAATAATTATTCAAGAAATATTAGTAAAATTTAAATCGTAATGGCAAAATTATTAGTTGTATACTCACTTTCCACTGCCTTTAGCCTGTAAAAACATCTAAATCTTGATTGTTTCTCCCACTCTGTTCATCTAAATGCACAGAACAGTACGGTTACCAAAGTAAGAACTCACGTTTCCTTTGCTGTCTTTATTTAAACAGTGACTGTGAAGTATCTATGCACACTATTGAGAATTTGAAACAATTCTAATGGAAAATTGAAGCAGTAGTTTTCTTTATATTTATTAATGTTATGATGCTAGAATCCATGTATTATCAGCGACATTCTGTATTATGGGACTAAAGGATGAACCACAAATACAAGTTTCTTGTGTTTATGAGTTTTTTCTTTTTGAGTTGAAAACCTATTTATCCTATAATCCACAGAGACTTTCATTTTTCAATACTTATTCTTCATAAATATTTTAATGATGTTTTCTTTCAGTGATTCTGTAATTTTTCCACCTAATGATTATTAGGCAGAATGCACAGATTCTGCTTAATGGAAATATATAATAATTTGGTGCTGTAGTCTATGAACAAATAGTATGATACTTTTCCCAAACCACAATACAATTTTTGAAAGTATAGTAAGAATAAATACTATTAAATAATAACAAACTAATGGTATTTTAATTGCATTATTAAGAAGCATTTTGCAAGAAGATATTTGTTGATTTTTGTGTCACATTCTTATAAAAATAAGAACAGTGAGGAAACTCAGATATATTCATGCTCTGTAAGTTACATGAAATTTCTTAAAAGTTAAAAGATTTTCCTAGGCAGTTTTATTGAATATGAATTTTTAATGTACAAATGAGTATATGAATGAATACATGCATGCTTATGATATGAATTAGGTTCACAATATAGATTATCCTTAATTAAATTATATTAAGCAACAGATTTTGTCTACTTGTATTTCATGATAGGGAATCTAACAAGTGAATTATAAAATGTATTCTTTAAATATTTATAATCTTAATATCCTTCATTTTTCAGTATCAAATCTCATAATCTCTTGAAAAGTTAATCCCAACCATATTATTTACAGAAACACATACATGCGTAATCTTACGTGTGCAGAACAAACTCTCCAAGCAGTAGTGATGACCCAGTTCTCCCTTTCATCTCTTTAATAGTTCTTTAAATAATTGTAAAATATGTGGAATGCAACATTTAAAGGAGAAAAATGACCAGAACATCCCAAGCTCTGATCCTCAGCCTCCTAGAAGAAAATGTCCCTTGTTCAGTTTACCAAGTGTCCCCCAGTAAATAATCGAGAGAATGCTTTTGGAATTAGTCATATGTGACATGCCTAGGAATAGACAGAAAAGATTCCAACCTCCTGGGTTAGCTTTCTGAGTCTTGAAGGACTGGCTTATCCTGAGTCTTTGGCTTCTATTGTCTCTGTCTTCTTATCTGTTAGAAATAAAGCTGTCTTTCTCATTTAAATGAGTGTTCTATCTATTGGACAAATGCAAATGTATTGATGCTGGTTCAGTATATTAGAAATGTCTTTTAAATCTTCCCTGTGAATGGACACCATGTATGTTGTACCTGATTTACTGTGTGTTTTGCTTTTAATGTATGAATATATATATTTTTTCTTATTTTTTTTTCTTTTTGAGACAGGGTCTCACTGTGCAGTTCAGGCTCACTTTGTAGCCAAGGCTGGTCTCAGATTTGCAACGATCCTCCTACCTCAGCCTCCCGAGTGCTGGGGTTACAGGTATGAGCCACTACACCCAATTTATGTATGAATATATTTTAATATCTTCACTAAAAAAACAGAGGACCACTGCAGGGTTGAAAGTGGGAAAATCAAGTATACTTCTCAAATGAAACTATTAATATTTAGAGCAATAGCGTCCAACTATGTTTCTTAGAACACAAATCCATTGAAAAATCCATTTGAAACTTTATGTTCATGAGACATTTGCAGAAAAGGTAAGTTGGATCACAGACAAACATTAAACTATCAATATGATCTGGTGTCTAATTGGTTACATATAGTGGTTCCCACGTTCCTGACTTATGAAGAAACAAATTAAAATGTTGACTATGAATAGAGAAGAGTTAAATGCTAGCATGTGTGGATGGCTTGCATATTTAGAAAATACATATTCTTGAATTTTGATCCATATGAAATCTGAGAAAAGGTAACTACATTTATCTGACAGCAACATCATTAAATTAAAAATCAAAGTTAAATGTTATTAGAAGGTCATTTTATACCAACCACTAATCTAGACCGCTAAACCAAAAATTATATGATTGTGATCAATTCACTTTGTGATTAAATGATTTCTCAGAAAAGGGGTGGATAAAAAAGTAATATTTACTATATCTATACTTCATTTAAATTGCACCACTAAATAGCCACAAGAACAAAAGTTTGTTTATCAAATCTTATGTGATAATTATACATATAGACCAATAGTTCTCATTCCATATTTTCTACCCAATTTTATTCCTTATTATATTTTTCTTTTCAGATGGTTGTATTCTTCTTGTCTAACCCTTGTTTTGCTTTGCATTTCTTCTTTTTCCTATTCTACTTAAAACTATGAATGTTTACCTACTTACCTATCTATAATTTGAACTATAATCCATTTTAATTATACCATTGTGGATCTATATTGCCTAGGTATCTCCTTAGGAAGCTTATTGCTTTCAAAGTTGGTTTACATTTAGATATTTTTGGACTAACCAGTGTTTTAACAACTGTAACACTTATGTAAAATTTAGGGTATGATGAATAAAATGTGTATCCCAGTTTATTTAAAATAGTGATATTTTCCAAACTATTTTCCTTTAATGTATTTTAGTATTCAGTTGAAAAAGGTAAAAATTTATATAAGAATGTGAGGGGTTCCCATGAAAGTTCATTTGCACCTAAATGTTCCATGATTTTTTAAATAGAATTTAATGGATTAAATGAGCAATATTATTCAGTGGAGAAAATGCAAACTGCACTAGTGAAAGGTGGATTTGGTTCAGTTAGTTGAGATACAGCAAGTCAGTACTGTACTTAACCTCCTATTTCAGTTCATTAGTAAAAAGTATATTTCAATCTTTTTCATATGTCCATATCTTTATAAGAATGCTAATGTGTGAATAAACCATTCTATAAAAAGTAAAACTAAGCAGTACAAATACCCATAAAATATTTCATGCACATATTGAATATTATATTTTGACATTAAATACAAGTGAAAATACTTTAAGAGTAAGAAGAATCACTGATTAATAAGCCTAACTATCAACTTTAAATTTCTTTATTTTTATTTTCATTTAAGGTAGTGTTATTTAATCATTTTACAGTTAAATATCATCAACAGCATACGAAGGCAAAGTAGAGCCACTAATCTGTATAAATGTTAAGACCTACAATAATTTAAAGAGCTAGAGTCAAAAGCCAAGATACTACTTCACTTGTGTTTTGATTATGATAGTCTAATAATAATTACTGTTTTGGATACTAAACATGACTTACATGATGTAATTTGAGGAACATATACCTTAATTTTTATGTACAGTCAGATTATGCTTTATAAAACTGTACATTAAAAGGCATAGGTTGTTTTTTTTTTTTTTAAATATTGCTTAAGTTTTCTTCATTCAGGATTTTTTTTTCTTAACTCATGGAACATGACTTGGAACTGCTATGGTGTTTATAAAGTAATTGGCATATACTTGAAGTAGATTTCCAATGTTCTTTTTCTATGTCTGGCAAGCAAGTCTTTTGGAAATAAACTTACACATACATAATAAATGTCAAATACACATCTCATACACACACACACATTTTATAAAGTAATTCGCATATATTTGAAGTAAGATGCCATGGTTCCTACCGTGTTTCTGACAAGCAAGGCTGTTGAAAATATACATACAAACATTTAGACATAAATATATATATATATTTTTCACACATGATTCACATCTATCTATCTATCTATAACTATCTATCACCGATCTGTATGTCTGTCTAGCACCTACCTACCCACATTTAAATTCTCATATACTGTGCTTCTAACTGTAGTGTATTATATCAGTTAGGTATGCCAGCAAGGTATTTTAAACAATTGACTGTGATTAATAGGTCTATTAATCATTCAGATAATAATGTGACTATCTAATTAAAATTTTTAAAATATGCAAGTAGTTCTAAGGGATGATGACCATAGGAGGTACGGTAAACAATTTCCAGAAATAGTTTCTTTTGGTATTTATGTTAGAGTACAAAAAATTTTTCTTATCAGCAATGAGCTTTACTCCCAGTTGTTTTGCACAAATTGAAGACAGAATAAATTGGCACTCAACACTCATTTTTAAATTTTGCTTTTCAGGCACTCCAGTGAGGTAGATACCAGAGACTGTTGATGGCCATACCACCCTGAATGCACCCAATCTCGTCTGATACCAGAGGTTGATGCTTTATGGGTATAAATTTGGTGTCACCAATTATACACACGTGCAAAAATGTCAACGGTGGAAATAGCGTCCAGGTATCCCTCATTGATTTTGACTTTCCTGCTGCCAAGAGCAGTTCTGGAGTGACTGTGCTTTTGCAACAGCTTTTTGACATTGACGTTCTTATTTCTATCACCTGTGAAAATGAGTTCAGGATAATGCAGCTTCCATACCTTGAGATTCCAGCAACAATGCATCCCTGGAGTCAGCAGCTGCACATTCCAAGCCCCTAGGGAGCTGCTTCCCAGTACAGCCAATTGCACGGCACTGATGAGGGAGCTCCTATTAACACACACACGTTTTTCATCTCTTCCTTTTTTTTTTTTTTTGAGAATTATTAGGTTCATTTCGCTTTCAAATAACTAAGTGGAGTTTGTTTCTTCACATTAAATCCTGGGGATACAGACCTATGTTTAATTAGCAAGAGAAGTTAAACTTCATACGAGGTAATAATTGTTGAATCAGTGAGAACAGATAACACTTCTCACAGACTTTCATCAATGCATAAATGATTTTTGTGCTTTCCCTATCAAATCTATGTCTAGGTAGCCCTACCCTAAAGCACTTGGCTTCATTATTCTATATGCATCCAGATGTGTATCACAAATCAGGAGACAGTAATAAACTATGGTTCTTGAAGCTAAATCAACAAAATCATATTTCAGGCCAAATTATTATTTTAATTTTGATGTTTAATAGTTCTTTCATACATTGGAACTGAGCAGAGCAAGCATGCTGAATGTTGAAGTAAAGTATAATAAAAATCCACCTTAGCTGATAAATAAATCACACTTTGGAATATGAATTTCC
This sequence comes from Cuniculus paca, assembly GCA_004365215.1. Classification (NCBI taxonomy): domain Eukaryota; kingdom Metazoa; phylum Chordata; class Mammalia; order Rodentia; family Cuniculidae; genus Cuniculus; species Cuniculus paca. The sequence goes on from RJWT010012055.1 coordinate 17,199, forward strand.
TCAGCAAAGACATTTTTTTCCTTCCTTCTATCCTCCAAAACAGTATACAGTTACTGTGGCTCCAATTATTCTAATACATAATTTCTGTAACCCCTTTTAATCTGTCATGTTATTCATTTCTAAAATATTAGTTTTTATTTCAGGTATAATACTTATAACTCTATAGCCAATAGTTTTTCTATGAAATTTTAATTGATTATTGAATTATGAACAGTAATAATTTTATTTATTCATTTGTTTTTTGCAGTGCTGGGGATCAGAGAGACTGGTTATGCTTCTATTTTTCATTCCTGTTTAGTTTTATCCAAACATTTAGATTTCTTGTCTTACTTATGCATTGCTGGAATTTAAATTTTTGCTGGTATTAGATTTCCATATATGATTTCTTGGTTTAGTACTTGTTCAGCAATAATTTAGAAGTTTTAAACTCAGTGTTTGCTGAAAAATATGTATTTTCTATCTCTTCTCACAGTTTATCCATGACATTAGTAATATTTACATGCTTGGTATTAAACTTTTCAAGTTTTCTACAACATAATCATTGATTGCTTTTCTTCTTCTTCTTCTTCTTCTTCGCTTTTTAATTTTTTCTCTGAATTTATTTGCTCCCTTACAATAGGAGTGAAGAATTGTCAAATTTTTCCTTAATCTGTGGAATTCTAGAAGCATACAATTAGCATTCAGACATTTTTAAATTTTGCTTTTCAGGCATTCCATTCAGAATAGACATTTTTCCTTTTTTTTTTCTTTTTTGCTTTTTTGCACATTTTATGAATTTCATTTTGCTATATTTTGATTAAAATCCTAAGATCTATTCCCCCTAACAGTATTCCTCTGGTGTTCAATCAATCTAATTTTAACATTGAAAAGTAAGTTACCAGACTGAAATACTTTGTTTTTCCACTTTAAGTGCACCTGATAGATTTTTAACTATATGTAAACTTGATATTTCATTAGCTTCCAAATGGTTTTTTATAATAACTTATGATTTTTTATTTTTAATTTTGTTGTCGCTATATGCCTGCCTACTCTTTTAAAACTAATTATATCAATATCATTAGTCTTCAATTTATAGCATCTTGGTTTTGATGACTACTGTATTTATATTGTAATTTCTTTCTATTTCATGTATTTCTTTGTATATGCATTGGTTAGCTCTGTTGTTCACAATTTAATTTAAACATACATATTATGAATTTTTCTGCAGTCTAACATAACCATTTAAGTTATTTTTCAAATCGAGTTCCACACATATACTTTTCAGTCTTTCTTTAACTCATGAATTCTAAACTGTCTTCTTAAAGAAATTTTTCAAATTTATTGTTCTACTTTGAAGAATACACAATCAGATTTTGATTAGCCACTCCACATTCTAATTCTGTGTAATATGTCAGATATTATGGTGAGATGTTGTTCTTCTTAAGACTCTCCCAAGATGAATTTGTCAAATTAAAGCAATTGTAAACTGCAAAAATTAGAAAAACACATAACTTACTATTCTTAAACTGAACAGTTAATGGTCTTACTGTTCTTCAAAAAGTTCTGTCACTTTGTTTTAAGACACAATTTTTGTCATCTCCTAAGTATTATGATAAAAGCATTTTTTATGAAACATGATTTCCTTGTTCTATTTCCAAAGCAAATCATTTTGTTTTATTCTAATTATTATGTAAATATAGAAATATACTTTTGGTAAACTGACAATTTGTTTTTCTACAGTGCTCTTTTTTCACCCAGTAATGCTCTGCTTTAAATTTTTGTCATTGATATAAAACACAGTAAAAGAAAATTATACAAATCAGAGATTGATACGATGAATTTTTCCAAAACCAATAGATGAATATATTCAATACTCAGATGAAATAGAAAACTATCACCATTACAGAGTGCTTTTAATGTAGTAACTAGACACTACCTTCAAAACATTGAAGAGTTTGAGATTTTATCTTTAAAAAAAAAACAAAGTTTATGCTATATTATTCATCCTTAGTATTAAGGATATTGCACTGTGACTTTCATCCTATTCTATTGATAATAATTGAAACTTAGTTTGTTAATGGTTTTTACAGTTTTTAATACTTTTTACATGTGTTGTACCAGAATGCAATAGATTTATAACTCAGTTTCCCAATTCTGATTTTTGAACAGTATTGACTATTTTCAATACATGGGATAGTGTATCATTCCCACTGCTTTTGTTTCTTTTATTTTTACTCATTAATTTTTGCAATGTTATTTTGCAAGTCTTGTATATTTCAATTCACTTAATTCACTTACAGGCATTTGATGTTTTTAATTATAATTTGTTGACAATCATACTCTTTTATATATTTTTGTTATGGTAGACAAAAACAAGAACAATATTATGGGCATTCTTCAGTCTACTCACCTTCCACAATCACTAATCAATTGAGGTAATTGATCTGCAGAGTCAATGAATATTTTGCACACATATTTTGTCATTTATGTGAATTATCAAAAGTATTTTCCTTACTTTATTTTCCTTAGTGTACCTTCTAGAATCTACTATAATATTTAGTAAAAGTGTAGCTAACAAGAATTGTCTTAGCAGGTTCTCTCTAGTAAATTTATTAACAAATGCTTATAAGTACACTGCTCTGTTAAAATTATTTCCAACTATCATACTAAGAGGATGATTTTTTTTTTAGTTTGTTAGGAATCATTATGTTGAGTAGACTCTTTAATTTTGACCAAATACTATAACAGGTTTTTGGATATGGTGAACTATTTTGACTGACTTTCCAAAGATTAGGAAACACTTAATTTGAGGGGAAAATTAATTTTTATCCTAGTGTTTATCTTTGTTTCCAATTTTTAACAGCATAGTCAGATTTTTGTTTTGTGAAAAGATTGACTTGCATGTTTTTCTTTTTCCCTGTTGCGATTTTCTGATCATTTTGTGGCATATCATAATAACTTTATTACACAAGTCTCCAATTATCCACCTTTTTTTTATTTCTGGAAGTTTTTCCAGCAATTATTTCCTGAAACATTTGGAAAATTTGTAGGCAAGGCCATAGGTACTTTTTCTGTTTTTAGCTTTTTCATTCTACTATTCCCTACTTCTATTAGAAATCATGCTTGTTATGGTCAAATTACTTCAGTTGGTATTTCTTTTAATGTAAATCTGAACATTCAGGGACTTACTGAAAGATGGCAGAACAGTAAGAAGCAGAGTAAACAGTCTCTCTGTGAGAGACAGTTCAGATGCTGGAATACAACACCATGGAGAGGAGAAAAAGGAAGGAAGTGGGTCCCCTGGACCTAGGGAGAATCTAAAATATGAATTGAAGCCCATGGAGAGAATAAAAAAAGAAGAATTTAAAAGAAGAAGGTGGTGGCTGGCGGCACATTATCCTGGAGCCAGAATCACCCTGCCAGAATAGCTGTTGAGCCTGGGGAAGTGTGGACACATTTGACCCCAGAGGTCTCAGAGGAGAGGCACAGAAGAGTGGTGGATGCAGAGACCTGTGCTGGCTGGTGGTGAGTGCAGGAGACTCCATCCCCCCCATGGGAGAGAACAATTGGCCGGGAACCATTTTGGAGTCCAGCAGGATACGCCCAGGGCCAGGAATGCTACTGGCTCCTTCCAGCAGCCCCAGGTTGTGGGAAGACCCATGGAAGATGCTTGGACAGAGTTCCCCTGTGCTTTCAAGACAACATTGCATAGTTTCCTAAACAGCTTAGATCCACAGGCCCTGGCCAGTTACACTCCCATACAAACCATGTTAGCCACCTCACTGCAGAGGCACAGGAGCCCACCATCAGATACCCATAGCCAGAACTGGCTAGAAAAACCAAAAAGCTTTCTAGCAGCTCCAGGTTGTGTGCGGACCCATGAAAGTTGTTTGGACCAAGTTCTGCTCCTGTGCAAACTCTGAGGGCCCTTGTGGACTGGTACCCAGCTCAGTGTAGAGACACATGGGCCACCATCAGATGCCCATAGGCACCACTGTCCAGAAAAGTCAGTCTTGCTTGGGAGAAGTGGTAGTCAGTGCTAGGGTGCCTGGGACCACACTACCCATGTGTGTGGAAGAAATCAGGAATATGCCAAGATAAAGAAGGGGAGGGCAATCTCTGGTATCCAACCAAAGCAGCCAAGTCCAGGAGAGGTACACACAGAGGAGATCAAGAGTTGCACACCAGAAATGTCTGAAATGATGTCAACTGAAATAAAGAAACAACTTCATGAAGCTATAGAAGAAATTAGAACAGAAATTCTATCCCAGGTAAAAGAAGAAATGAAAAACGTAATAAAAGAATTACTAAGCATCTCTAAAGAAGACACAGATAAAAAAATAGAGAAGCATAGGAAAATGAGGGAAAGCATGAATGAACAATATAAGAGAGATTTAGAATGCATGAAACACATTCGAAGAGATATCCAGGAAATTAAAAACTCCATTGGAAGCTGGCAAAACCACTTGAAAGAAACTGAAGACAGACTTTCATACCTTGAAGGCAGGTTTGCAGCTTATGATTGTGAAAGGAAAGATCTCTTAAAAATAACAAGGAATCAGGAAGTAACAATTTAATGACTGCAAGACAATTCAAAGAAATATAACTTAAGAATTAAAAATGTGAGTGAAGAAGCAGGGGTCAAGACAAATGAAATCAGGGCCCTATTTACAGAAAGAATTTCTGAAAACTTCCCAAGCATTGAAAAAGGAAAGTGACATCCAAATATGTGAGGCATATAGAACTCCAGCTAGCCATAACCAAAACAAATCTACACCCAGACATATAATAATCAAGATCCCAGAAGTTCAACTCAAAAACAGAATGTTAAAAGCTGTTAGAGAAAAGAAACAGATCACCTACAAGGAAAACCCATCAGAATCATGGCAGACATCTCAGCAAAAACCATCAAGTCAAGAAGAGGCTGGAGTGAAGTATTGCAAGTCCTAAAAGAAAACAACTTCCAACCCAGACTGAGGTACCCTGCAAAACGTTCTTTCAAACTTAATGGAGAAACAAGATACTTCCATGACAAAGAACAACTCAAGGAAATCATGGCCACCAAACCAATCCTACAAAGAATACTAAAGGACATTATATATATAGAGAAAAAGGACCACAGTCTCAAGAATAATGGCAGAGGGGGACCATCAAGTGCGACCAGTTGATTGAATGGAGAGGAAAACTAGGGAGCCAGTGGCAGGAAAATAGCATGGCAGAGACAATGCAGTACAAGAGGGCCATAACTATTAATATAGATGGACTCAATGCACCAATAGAAAGAAACAGAGACAGAGTAGATCAGAAGACAGGATCCATTAATATGCTCTATACAAGAAACACATCAAACTGGAAAGAAAATTAATATACTCAAAGTCAAAGGAGAGAGAACATTGCCCTATGTGACAGGGAGCCAGAAAAAAGTAGGGGTAGCCTGCCCATCAACTGCAGAATGGACAAGAAACACATACCTTTATGGGGTGGAAACCTATTCAGCTATAAAGGAAGATAACTTCAAAGCTCCTCTAGGTGGATGGAGGCAACTTGAGATCATGCTCATGGATGAAATGGTTCAGAGTCACA
>RJWT010012056.1:0-22754 GCA_004365215.1 Cuniculus paca
GTATTATAAAGGACACAAGTAAAAACAGGACAATTAGATAGCAGATCCTTACATATCCAAGGGGGCAAAGCATTTCATAAGGAGTAGTTGTACTTTTATTACCTCCTTCAAAAAATATCAAATTTAAGATATATTTTACAAAACTGCAGACAAGATTTGACAATGGGTCAGATGGGAGTGTGAAGAAAAATCAAAAATGATTCTAACTTCAAAAGAACCACCTAAAACTTGACCAACAAACAAGATCAACAATAACAAAAGAGCCATGTTAATACCTTGTACAGTTTAAAAAGAAGAGGACACATACACAATTATTCACCCATTAAACTACTTGAACACCTACTATATTTCAGGCACTGTACTGGGCAGGGGATAGAGGAGTAAAAAGAGTGAAAAATCCCAGCCCTGGTGGAACATGCATTCAAGTATTAAGATCTGCCTTACCTGCTGCCTCCATAAAGGTTTTGTTTAACCGGAAGGTCAGAAGGGGTTCTTTGAGGTTTCGAAGGAAATCTTTAAGAAGGCTGCAGATGGCATGGATATCATCTACTTTGCTGAGGAGGGGTACAGTTTTCACTCTGAGGAATTTCTCTTTCAGCTCTTTTACTGTCCGGTCACAACCTGAGATCCTATATAAACCTGTCTATTATCAAGATAACATCTTTATTTAAGAATCTCATAATTGTTAATGCAAATAACAAATTTACCCTATCCCAGGGCTGACTCTTACCTCAGTCAGGCCTCTTTGCTCAATCTCATTCACACAGTGGACAACAATAGAAGGGATCATTGGAGAAGTCTGGGACACAAAATCAGCCAGCATTCCCTGGAAATAAAAGTGCTTTAAATTATTGCCTATACCACTTAAACCAACAGAGAAAGATATGCGTGAAGAACCACCTCCAAGAGTTGGGGGTGTAAATCAGCGGCAGAGCGATTGCCTTGCAAGTGTAAGGTCCTTGGTTCAACTCCTATTACCTTCTCTGCCCAAAACATCACCTCCAGACTAATACTCAGGTTGGGACACCATAACTTTTTTTTAAATAGGGTCTCACTATGTAGTTCAGGCTGGCCTTAATCTCACTTTGTAGCCCAGGCTGGCCTCAAACTTGCAGCGATCCTTCTGCCTCAGCCTCCTGACTGCTGAGATTACAGGTGTATGCCACCACACTTGGCTATCAAAGCATATATTAAAACAGATTCTTGACACTTCTTCCTACTTCCACACTAGAACTGATTTACGATCAAACATACCACACTCTTGCATGAACAACTAATATCACCAACTATGACTGCCTCCCCATTCAGTCAAGGATAGTAGAAAGCAAGCCATAATGAGATTACAGGTAGGATCTTTATTATAAGCTAACTTGCTACTATTTAAAAAAGAAAATCTTAAAAAAAATCTTTTTACACTTCGATTATTTTCAGTTAAAAATTTTTTTTAACGCTTTCCATAGTTGATCATGACACAAACCTACCTACAGGGGAAAACTTCATGGTTCCATATTAGAATACAAAAGAATTTTTACAAGTATATATGTATGGAAAAGAACTCAAGATTAGAAAACCTGGGCATGGACGCCCATGCCTGTAATCCTAGCACTGAGGGAGGGTGAGGCAATAGGAAGATGGCAAGTTCAAGTCTCACCTGGGCAAACAACTCAGTGAGATCTTGCCTCAAGAACAAAACAAAACAAAACAAAACAAAAAGATGAGAAAATAACATGAGTAGATGTTTGTTTTCATTTTTGTCTTATTTATACAATCAATAATTTCTTAACAAGATTTATACATTTTTAGAAATAAATAACCTTTCTTTTTTGGGATTTTTTTCCTAAGACATGGTCTTACTATGTGGTCCAGGCTGGCCTCAAACTCTTGATCCTACTGCTCAGCCTCCTGAATGCTGGGATTACAGGAATATGCCATCATTCCCAGCTCCAATAACCTAATCTTAATAGCCTAGTTTAGAATATTTCTAGCATAAGAGAAAAAAGTACTCATAGTTGGTATTATATAATGGCTAGGATTTGCATCAAGATAATTTGGTGGACAGGGTTGGGAGGAAGGAAAAAAAGAGAATAAATCTAGAATGGTCATGAGAGTTGGCTGTGGTGGCTCATGCCTGTAATCCCAGCACTTGGGGGGTTAAGGTAGAAGGATTGCTGCAAGTTTGGAGCCATGCTGAACTACATGGTGAAAGAGACTCTGTCTCAAGAAAAACATACATATATATGTCTGAAATTTTCCAAAATAGGGTAGGATAGGAGGAAATGAGAAAATTAGAAAAGAAGGGAAAGGCTGGGCCTGGTGGCACATGCCTGTAATCCCAGTACTCGGGAAACTGAGACAGGAGGATTGTTGCAAGTTCGAAACCAGCCTGGGCTACAGAGTGAGCTCAAGGCCAGCCTGAATGGCATAGTGAGACCCTGTCTCAAAAAGACAAGGGCTGGGGATTTAGCTCAGTGGCATAAGTGCCTGGCAAGCATGAGGTCGCGAGTTCTATCCCTGGTGCTGCAAAAAATAAAAAGACAAGAAGGGAAGGGAAGGAGAAAGGAGAGGGAATAGAGGAAAAAGAGTAAAGAGACAGGAGTGAATAGGAGTTTGGTTTAGACAGGTTACTGAGCAAGCCAATATACAACTTGGCTACAGGTTAACGTTTTACCATTTCCATTCACTGTTCATGCAGGGAAATATATTTGGCATTGGCAATTTTAGAACAAAAACTCATGATGGGCATAGAGGCATACACCCATCATCTCAGTACTGTGGGGAGACTGAGCCAGAAGGACTGCAAACTCAAGCCCAGTCTGGGGAATTTAGCAATTTAATGACACCCTGTTTCAAAGTTTAAAAAAAACTGGAAAGAAGAGCTGGGGATGTAGTTTAGTGTGAAGGCTCTGCATTTAATCCCCAGTATCATCAAAAAAATAAAGCAAGCCTGACACTAAGCCTTTGAAAAGCTAAAGAAACCACACCATGATAGTTCCAGCAGTCATACCTCTCCAATCTTGACAGGTGTTCCTGTCAGGGTAGGAATGCAAGGAAGGGGACAGCGTTCCCGACATTCTGGATGAGAGACCACACGACAGTCTCGACACTTGAGAGATAATTTGCCAAATTTTATCCGCTTTCCACATGGAACACAGGATTCAGGTTTAATAACCTGAGAATAAAACAGGGCAGAAGGAAGAAAACAGTATGAATTACAAAACTGTCATCATCAACCAGCATGTAATGAGCACTTAGTATAATATATGTAGCAACTCTTGAGTCCTTAACACACAATTATTTCTGTAATTTTCACAAAAATTCTATAAAGATTTCGTTTTCTTCATTTTAAGGTAAGAAAACTGAAACAAAAGGAAGTAACTTGCCTAAGGCCATCCAACTGGAAGACAGCAGCGTACAGAGTGAAAAGAATTTGTTGACAAGGAATCAGAAAGCCTGGATATTAAATCTGCTACTTATCATTCACTGACTCAAACAAGTGAATTAACGCCTATGAACCTCTGGCTAGTTTGCTTGGGTTTTTAGGAGGAAATTAAATTTACAAAGTTAAAATATTTTGAAAATATAAAGTGTTAAACTCAGGCGTAAAATAAGCATGTATCACTAAAAAGTGCAAACAACTGTTTCTGAAAAGTTGCTTTAATTTAGTATTACTCACAGAATAGAAAGACACATACCTTCTGTAACCAACATTACCTCCAGAGTAGAATTGAAAATGGGAAGAGAATTCAACAAGTAACTTTAAAACACTAACGAATTTACATTTAGTCCCAAATTATAATACTTTCATAATTTAAAAAAATACTACTTTCACAATTAAAAAAATTAAATGTGTTCTAAAGAAAATGAAGCAATCACAGACTTACCGTCTTCGAGACAAAATCATGCAGACGCATCCCTCCATTACTCTGTGGTGTGCTTGAGGTGTCTGTCTCTGTTCTTGACTCCAGGGGTCTGCTGACCAGGGTAGAGTCACTGTTCCAAGGTTGTAAAGTACCTAGCAAAATTAAACTTTTAACTATTTTGTTGCATCTGAATTTTAGCTCCAATTTCAATATAACTAGTGGATAAACCGTAGTCTGTCATCAAAACCCAAAGTAAATTCCAACAGGCATGCAAAAATGCAGTTTCAAGAGAAACTAGTTGCCAAGCATGGTGGCGCATGCCTGTAATGCCAGCACTTGAGAGGCTGAGGCAGGGGGACCGCCTCAAGTTCAAGGCCAGCCTAGACTACACAGTGAGTGAAGGCCAGCCTGCACTACAGAGTAAGAACGGGTCTCAGAAAAAAAAAAAAAAGAGACAGAGAAGCTGGTTAATCCATTAGTGGCACAGACCAGGCTAGCAACCTGAAGGTACAGAAGGACACAAACAGGCCTCTGGTCCTTAGAAGGCAGCAGTAAGAAACTACCCATTAAAACCAATTCCTGTCTCAAGAAGGTTCTAAGAAACCACTTCTCTCAAATTTTACTAGTGGGCAATTTAGTCACAAGCACAAAAGACCTGTTTTCCTTCGGCTCCTGGTCCAGTACGGCACAGTCTCAATAGTGGACACAGCTTCAATGGGCCCACCATCATTGGGAACAGTCACTGTAGTTTTTGCAACTATGGATTCATTCCCCTGGAATAAAATCAGTAATGAGAGGAGGATGAACATCAAGTCTGACTTTCCACTATAGAATATTTTGGAGTGGTGAAAAATTCCTGAATCTTAGTCTATGGCTCCAGCTCCAAACACTCTCAAGTTAAATCTTATTTTTTAAAATACAAATGTAGGTCACAAGGGTAGATATATAAGCAATAAAGACTCAAACACATAGCTGACATCTCTTTATCGGAGTAATTCTACTTGTATGAATGACAAGGTCTTATGACATAGACAAACTCTCACAAAACATCTCCCAACATAATACTGCAATGTTGACAGCCATTTTAATGGTCAGGGCCACTAATCTCCTATGTATTCAAGAATACCCTTCTCTTGCCCTGCCCTTTCTTACCTGGTCTACTGTGGAGCCAATGGAACGAGTTTTCTTTACAGGCCCAGGGGGTCCATCAACAAATTGTTGGCTACTAGAACGCTAAAAAGGGAACAAAGACCAAACACTTTAGTGCCAAGTATATGTGAAGCACAGATTAAACAATTCCATCAGACAACTAGACTCAAGTCCCAAGGACTAAGGCTACAATAAAAAACAATGTGCTCTCTTTTGTTGCCATTTGCCACATGAAGAATAAGTTGCATAAGCATAAAAATGTTCTCAGTGCCCCAGAAAAAGAAGGAACAAGCTTTGGAGAAATTTAGATGACAGCACCAGAAAAAGTAGAGCTGTAATCCTATCTTAGTACATGAGGTCTTTGAAAACACATTAAGTACCCTAAACAAGCACACACAGATAGATCTCTATATCCTATTATACACATATTTCATCTGAAGCTTATATTAGAGCACAAAAGTCTTGCATAAAAATTCATATGACAACTCAAAATAAACTTAAGTATACCCTTTTCTACTACATGAATGAATTGAGATACAGCCCAGACCAGTGAAATAGGAGAGAATCCTGTTCCAAATCACTGCAGGAATATTAATACTGTCCCTACAGTATTAATTCATTTACAATACGCGTTTAACAGTGAGTAGAGCAGCATGTCAGGAATGTAGTATCATGGCAAATTTTGCAAAGAAAGCTCTTTTATTGTTACTTTGGAAAAAGAAAGAAAAAAAAAACATACCCTCTTTTGTCTTTTCTTCAGTTTGAAATTTTTCACCATAGAAGAATCCCAATCCTGCTGACAATATATTTTATTAATTTCTTTCTCTGAGTAACCCTCCCACAAGCCCCATGCACATAAATTTACAGTGAACGTGCAAGGTTTCTTGAGTCAGAATACCTAACTTGCAATTTGAGGAGAGGGACAGGGGAGGTCTCCAGTATTGCAGCTATAGGTCTATAGTAAGTTAACATGCTTTCTTTCAAAAATTGAAGCTACTACAACAGAAGCAGGAATCAATACTACAGAGGCAAGAAAAGGTTAAAGAATCGACTTCTGTCGTGATTATTTCTGGTGCCTGATCCTTTATTTCTGGTTATTTTTGTAATTAGTTTCAGAACTTACAGAATGGTAGGCACTATACTGATCATGTTAGATGGGATTCTTGACCTTCAGGGATTGCTACTGTCCCATTAGATGTTTTGTACAATACTATCATTTTAAACGTTGAAGTTTAGGTTTTATGTCTCTCGATCATCCCTCTTCCTTGGGGCCTAAAAAAAGGGGTTCACCACTGAAGAATCATTTATCTTTTACTGTGGTCCAGTTTCAATTCATTTATCTTAACCATCTGCATTCATTTTAGTTGTCTATCAGTGATTCTCTTACTCCTGATGGTTAATGAAAACACAGTATCTAGAAACAGTTGCATGCTGCAAACAGCAGCTCAGCTAAATTAATTTTACTTCCCCGATTCAGGGTCAAGTAATTTAGCTCCTGGTTGTTTGACTGTACTTCAGTTACAACAGGTATCACAGCACACCTCTAGTTTAAAAATCCGCTGCTGATATATTCTTGTTATATTATTTATCCCAAAATTCTTCTCTATCATTCCTTATTTCCAAAGGAGCTGCTGAATGTGAAAGCGATCTGGCTGCAACATCCGTCACTCTACTGACTGTCGCTGATCTGGTCGATCTGGCTGGCCAGGCAGGTATCCCTTTCCTCCCTCACAAGCACTCTTCCTGAAGCTGAAGCTGTGAAGTTGTGTCCTTGGTCAAAGGGGACAACCACCCCCAACAGAGGAGGACAGTTTCCTTGGTCAAGGGTATACATAACTGCACTCCTCTGCTAGAACTTCCAAACAACCTCTCAAAAAGGGGCTGCCTAATAAATATCTATAAAATGGCCATTTTCCCCCCTAGTCAAACACTGAATTTGAATAGAAAACCCTCAGTCACATAAAAATTGTCATTGTTTTGCTATGTCAGAAAACCAACCACTAGTAACTTCCTCTGATTTATTGCTTTGTTTTCTAGTTTCAGTCAGCAACAGAAAAGATACACCAATCAATAAACTACCAGTCTCTGAATATCAATGACTAACATATCAGATGACCTTTTATGCAGAAACACCACCGTAAGAGAAGGGTACTGCCTCATAAAAGCAGGGTAACCAAGAACGTAGACATGTTAACAATTATTGATCAAAGCATTACATATATACTGCCTAGAAATTCTCATCTAATTCTTTTGATTGCAGTTCCAGAAACTTGGTTTCCTTCTAATTATTAAGTGTAGCTAAGGTTTTCTCAAGAACCAAACAAGTTCAGGAAAAAAGCACAAGTCTACTCACCCCAGGATATATTCTTGCTAATTTGTTTTTTTATTGCTTTGGAGCTTTAATAAGTCAAGATATAATCAATTAGTACATGCAGCTAATAGAGATCCTTTAAATAAACTCAACCTCATGCCAAATCCTGAATTCTACATTTATACTTTCAGAAACTAAACAAATACTATATAAGCCAGCCTCTTACAGTGCGCGCTAATTTATATTCTAAATTACTAGCTCAGTATCTGTAACATTTCAACTATAAAGCAGTAATAATAGGTAGAGGTGTCCAAAAGAGAATGGGAGAGACACTCCTAAGAGAGCAGGGTTAAGAAAAACAGACAAATCTCAGAAATCAAATGTTTATTACCAGAGATTCATCAGTCTTGTCAAAGCTGATATCTGATAAAATGGAACCAGATTCATCAATGGTTGACAGTCTAGAAGAATTAAACAACACAATATTAGACACAGGAGACCACAGAACATAAAATCTGCCGACACTCAAAACAAGTACATTTGGTGCGGTACTATGAGCTAGTTCATAGCTGTGGCTTCTCTATGGAGACAACTACAAGATTAAACCTTAGTTGTAGTTTTCATGGAGTGTGTGTTTGTGTGCACAAGCACGGCTGCAGTATAGTTGCTTTTCAGCAAAGGACTTTTAACAGTGACAGCTACAGCCAGGGATATGGGTGGTATTCCCTGCGGAAAACTGAAGTTTAATTTGACCCCAACTGTGGCTGCTTTCTATGATAATATTACCCAGCACTGGCTTTTTAAGAAATTAAGCCCATACATCTCCTCAGTTATAAAGATTCCCCATAAAACAACCAGGCAATGAAACGAATAGCTCTAAGAGTGCTGACCTTTCCCTACTTATTGTATCAGGGGTGTTAAATTCAAAGCCTGGCTGAGACTATTTTAAATAGTGATACTGGGGAACCAAAATTATTGTCTCATCCTGGCTCACAGCAGCCTTTCTAAACGAGAAAAGCTACAAGAGTTCTCTGGAGAGTAAACAGTAAAAGTATTGCTGAACTGCCACTTTCACCTTTAGGTTTCTTAACAATGTGCAGGATTAGTTATTGATGTGCAATTCAGCACCAACACCAGAATTTCACCCATGATGAAAAATAACCTGAAAAGAAAGATTGAAAAAAAAAAAAAGAGGGCTGGGAATATAGCTTAGTGGCACAGTGCCTGCCTGGAAAGCACGAGGTAATGATTTGAACCCTGGTACCAAAAAAAAAAAAAAAAAAAGAGGTCCCTATACTGCCCACCATCCTTCCCCCTCTTTTTCTGCTTTCTTCAGCACACACTCCAAAAGCAGTATATTTAAGAGTTCAGATAACAGAACTTCTGACAGCTGTGTTGCTTGTGATCAGATAACAACAGATGCAGTTACCCCACCTTTTGTTCCCAGCACTGCCACTGGATGGTTGGCCCCTATTGAGAAAAGCCAGAGCTGATTTTTGCTCCTCACTTAGTTGAATGCTGCCAGAGGTGTCACACATGAGCATCTCTCGAATCAGCTGAATCTGTCGTTCCTACAGACCAAAGCAGATACAACACTGTAACTAGCCAGGGAAGAAAGCTTCACCTCAAATTTATGGGACAGGCAGACCAGAAGACATTAAAATACAGCATTATGTAAATGGGCCTTCAGGAAGGCAGCTATACCAATAGCATATTAATTTACATCAAGCTCAGATTGTGGGTCTGATCTCTGACTGGTAAAATGAACTCTAGAATGGAGAGGCTTCTGCTACAAGACTTTAGATCCAACTGCTAGTCTAAGAGAAAAGTAACACAAAATGAGGGTCCCAAAATAGATTTCACATAGCAAAAACACTTTAGCCTCATTTTTATCAGGACAATTAGTGGCTTCTTCTGTGGATCAAAGCAATCACTCACCTTTCTAAGTGGTGGAACAAAATGCATTAAGATGGATACAAAGCTGTAACACACATGAACCAGACAATCTGAGCTTACTGAAACATCTAACATAGAACCAAAATCAATTAGTCCCTCCTAGCGAATGTTTTCCTCTGCACCATAACCCACCCTAGCACAGCAAAATGATAGTGCTGTACCTCAGTCACACTGCACCATGAGTACATCTAGCCCTTTATTCTGAATTAGAGAGCAGCGATGAACAGAAGAGTAAGTGTTGCCTTGCCTATCTCAGTCTCAGAGGACTACTACTCATGGAAGGATGAAAATATTCTGGGTAGCACTTACGGCCAATAACTTGGGATGGATCAAGTACACTAGAATTTCCCTTGCCTTTCCTCATTTTAATTCTAAAGAAGAAAATTAATTTTAATTTCAAACTACAAACAGCAGAGTCTTAGGCTGCAATTTCAACTCCAGTCAAAGGACAGGCTGCTTTTAGATCTTTAATGTGGAAGAAGAAAGTGGGTGTATATGGCAAGTGGAAATATTATCAGATGATGCTTCCCTTCCCCCATCACCACTGTGCTAGTGGAGAGAAACAATACACACCAGCTTCTCACAGTCAGCCTCAGCTCGCTGTCTCCGTTTGATCTCTACATCCACTTGATTACGTGCATGCTTCAGTTTAACATCCAGAGCACTACGCTCGGTCTCCGCTTTCATCAAAAGATCCTTGAATTTTCCCAGCTCATGGTCTGTTCTCTGACACTTCTTACGGAAATCCTCAAAGTCCTTCGCCAACTGGATGAATTCTGAGGAAAATTCAGTGAAAACTGTAATAACTCAAGTATTAGAGTATAACATCTCAAATAAATGAGTGCTACAGTTACCTTTATTCCAAATACATAATAAAGAGATGAGCCGACCTATTGACAAATCTAGCTGAAAGTAATCTGAACACATCCTGGATACATCTGTTACTCTAGACAAGTGCTCTGTGGGAGCAATTCCTGATTCAAACGGGCCACTTACGTTTGGTACAGCCAGTGGCATCTGCTATGGAATATGTAACTCATTAGTCACCTGGCTCCAGATGTATCACCAACACTGAAAGCTCCTAAACAGAAGGCAATCAAAGGGGGATACCTTTGGGGCAGCTGTCATGCACCAGGACAGTTGCAACTATAAAACAAAAACAGCCTCCTCTGTGTTCATGCGTTATTGCACCAGAGACGTTAAACAGTAAATTCAAATGTAACTGTCATAATATGCTCCAGTAGATGTAGATTAATATTATAGATGTCTAGGTCTGTAATTTCATTCAGCTATATAATTATAAAAATATTGAAAGTAAAGAGCCAATTTGGTTTTGCTGTTTAACACAGCTC
This sequence comes from Cuniculus paca, assembly GCA_004365215.1. NCBI lineage: Eukaryota > Metazoa > Chordata > Mammalia > Rodentia > Cuniculidae > Cuniculus > Cuniculus paca. The sequence continues at coordinate 10,629 of RJWT010012056.1, forward strand.
TGAGGGATATGTAAACATTTCAGTTGGAAAAACAGGAAAGAAACTCCTACTAGCCCTAGGAAAGTTACTGATAGCAGAATGTGAACTCTTTGAATGTCTGCTTCCAAGACAGCACTACTTCCAAGACAGCACCTCAGAGCTAGATAACACTGGTGTCATCCATTCTTAACACCTGCTATTGGTGAAGACGGTCCTTCTACAACGCATTGCAAAAGTGCCTTACAGTAACCTCAATCTATCTTTAACTATCACTTTCCACCAACATCATGGAAAAAAGTTCCAAGCTATATATTACTGCTGGTCAAGTTAACCTAGTTTATACTTAAATTGGGCCACGTTCACACAAAGCTAGCTAATTTCTACCTATCAAGGGCATTTTCCTTATTTGAATTTAACCAAAGAAACAATATGATGTTGTTTAAAACTCAACTAAGTTTCAAAGTTATAAATTAGAATTCCAATTCATTCTAAAGAAGCCAAGTCATAAAACTTTAATATTTAGCAAACAAATTTTAGCAAAACAAGGTGTTACAACCCAGGTATGTTATACAATGCAAATATCATGAATCAAAAAATAAAGTATTACCGTGTAAAGAGTTATAAACAACATGCTAATTTTAGTTAACAATCTGGAACACGTTACTTTTTTATTTTTAAGCACAATTTTTTTTTTTGGTATCGGGAATCGAACTCAGGACCTTGCACTTGCCAGGCAGGTGCTGTGCCACTGAACTATATACCCTTTTGTAAATTTCAACATTTAGATTAATAAGAGAAAAACATAAATAAGAGTTTCTTATTGGCTGTCTACTGTGATAATTCACCAAGCAGTGCATTTGCAATTTGTGCATGTTGGTGACATATGTAATGCTTTGATTTCAAAAACAAAAAGAAACACACTTTTCAACTGTACAGTCTAAAAATTTTCTAGTTCCGCATTGTGGTCAGCAACGTGGTACTTCTAAATAAGTGTTAGATACACAATGAAGTATTTACTAAATTGAAAAATAATCTGAGAATGGAAAGATTTCCATTCAACCACTTGCTTGCTCTTTATGATACTTCCTCTTGATAAGTTTTATTAAGTTTGGACTTTTATTCCTACTAACTGCTACTTGGCATATTAAATGTGTAACTGAATCAAATAAAAATAGAAGCTAAATCAAACATCAGTTCATTTCAAATCAGGAGGTAGAAAATTGTTAAGACTACAGTTGAAAAGTGTGCTTCTGTTCTTTATTGTCACAGTGAAATGGCCAAGTAAGAAGTTCTTAACATTAAAAAAAAAAAATTCAAAGAATGAATCCTTACTTTAATAGTACAAAATATTAAATTACTGGGCCAGCATGGTTTAAATTAGATTTCAACCAGAACATTTGCATGCCTGATTTAAGATAGTCCTTTTAGGTACTCTGCTGTGAGAAATATTTGCTAGAATTGAGTCAAAAGGCACTATGGACCTTAGACCAGAAAAAAAATTTGATTTTAGAAATCAATAAGCACTAGCCGGGAGTGGTGGCTCACGCCTGTAATCCCAGCACTCGGGAGGCTGAGACAGGCGGATCGTTGTGAATTTGAGACCAGCCTGGGCTACAAAGTGAGCTCAAGGCCAGCCTAAACAGCATAGTGAAACCTTGTCTCAAAAAGGCAAGGGCTGGAGATTTTTTAGCTCAGCGGCCTAAGCACCTGCCTGGCAAGTGTGAGGTTGTGAGTTCGATCCCCGGTGCTGAAAAAAAAAAAAAAAATCAATAAGCTTGATATTATTTGGTTAAAATTTGGTAATTTTTTTTGGTTCATTTGTGAAGCACACATGGAAAAGATTTATTAAATTCAGAGTCCCTGCTTTACAAAACTATATACATAATAAACTATATAAAGTTCATCTATCAAAAAGAAGGAAGCAGCCAGACATGGTGGTGCACACTTATTCCACTCTGCACTCTGGGAAGCAGAGGCAAAAAGATCCCAAGTTCAAGCTAAGCCTGGACAATTTACCAAATTAGTGAGATCCTGTCTCTAAATAAATTAATTAATTAATAAATAAAATTTTTAAAAGGGCTAAGGGTGTAGGTCAGTATAAAGGCCCTGGGTTCAATTCCCCATCATACATACATACTAAATAAATAGAGAAGAGAAATTTCATTAGAACAAACTGAGGATGATCTGTGATTTATTTAAAAGTCAGGATTTGGTTCATAGTTCAGCAAATAGATTTAAGTGATTCTAGAAATCTCAATTTTTTTCCATCACCCTTCCCCATTTTACCCCCAGTCCTAGGTCTTTGGACAGGTCCTTCTCTTTGTCTTCTTCTCTACCCTCTGAACTTTAAGGGCAAGGACCCTGTGTCCCTTTTCTTTTTTCTTTTTCTTTTTTTTTTTTTTTGAGACAGGGTATTGCTATGCAGTTGAGGCTGGCCTTGAGCTCACTTTGTAGCCCAGGCTGGTCTCGAACTCGCAACAATCCTCCTGCCTCAGCCTCCCAGCACTTATAGGTGTGCGCCACCATGGCCTGGCTCTTTTCTTCTTTTATCTCCAATGCCTTGCACCATACCTAGCACACATAGGTACTCAAATATTTGTTCCATGAATAAAGAACTGCTTTTCAGAACTCTACTCCAGCTGTTGCTTGACCTAAAATGCCCTTTTATCTCTGTTTATTAGGATACTACTATTCTACATCTAAGGCTCAACTCAAACCTTACTTTCCTCCATGAAGTCATTTAGTTGTCCCTTTCCTTCAACTCCACATGTGCTAAAACCTTTGATAGATTTTCACAAAATATTTGCTGAATGAAACTGAGTTTTAAGATCTTATTCCATATCTTTCTCACTGGACTGAAAAGTAATCCATCTTCCTAAATGATGTGACCTCAAAGAGAAGCCTGATTAGTATGCCATTATGGTTACTGAGCTGGTACCAGCTGACAGGGTCATGCAGCAGCTATTAGGGAGAAAATAGAACACTGTTGTGAAAGGCCCATAAGTGGATAAGAGCTATTAAAAGCATCAATCAATTTAAAGAAAATATTGAATGGCATAAGCAAGAAGCCATACTAAGTACTACAGAGATAAAGAAAAGTTCAAGACACAGTTCTTGCATTACTTTGGTATCAATGAGGCTGACTCTAGAGCAACATTTACTACATTGGCTAATACTAAACCTGTGAAACACAAGCTAGCACAGAATAATTCCCTTATTGTATGTAATGCCAGTGCTATTAACCCTACTTTTTCTTGCTAATTTACTTCTCAGACTGTTCCCTGTATCAACACCTCCTTTTTTTCCCCAGTTCTCTAGCCCAACTCAATCTTTTATCACCATGCATCAAATATAAGATAAAGGTAAAAATAATACCTAGTCCCTCCTTAAAAAGAAATTTTATGACTTTCTTCCTGTTCAAATGAAAAGTTTTGCAGAACACTGAGAAAAGCTAATTTAAAAAATAATACACACACACACACACACACACACACACATATGCACAACTATCATTCAAAAAAAAAGTCATCCTTGGAAAACCAGATTATTCCCAGTTTATGGTACAAAAGTAAAATTGGCACTAATGCCAACTATTCAGTGGAAAAATAATAATGAAAAAAGTCTCAATAAAATCCATTTAAGAGGAACCATAGATAAAAATTTAGTGACCATTTGGAATAAGTACCCATTAAGTTTTGACCATGGAAAAGTGCCCATCACTTTCTTTTTTTAGGTAACTCGAATGAAAAGCAACTTTAAAATTGGAACATACTTCAGCTTTGTAGAAAACCCAAATCTGAAATCTGTTTTTTCTTCTTGTACAAACCAGCTCAGAATGACTTACGGAGTTCATTTCCTTTACTGAGAATCTCCACCCGGCGCACAAGCTGCTCAAACAGATTCCGCAAATTCAGCATCATAGTATCCATCTTTCTGCCAAGAAATCAAATATACATTAGGGGTCCTGCCTTCTCCCCATGACATAAGATTTAATAGCAACCTAGCACAGCCATCAGTGTCCAACATCTGGACTCTTCCATTTGCAGATACCATAATAAAAATCTCAAGCCAACAACTGATGTTCTGATAATATAGAACTGATGTTCTAATAATATAGAACAAGGTGAAATGTTTAAGACTCATTCAAAAACTACAAAACCAATTTAGACCTGTGAGGATAACACATCCTCCCTGACTACTCCCCCCATCCCCAACTCTGCAAACACTCTAGTGCTAGAAGGTAATTTGGAATGAACGTATCAGTTGGATTGCAAGGTGACCAACTATAAAATGTGGCTCTCCAAGTTAGACTTATTGATTAATATAGTATTTTTGCCACTTTAATCCCACTGGAATTTGAAGACATACACTATAACTTAAAAGGTATATTTTAAATTTCATTTTTAGTTAACGTCCTACCACAACACAACTGCCTTTTAAAACTCAGGACATGGTCAGCACATTTTCTACCAACAGCACAGATGACATCACACAAGTGATTAAGTGGGGAAACTGCCCGCTCAGCAGCACAAGAATTATTTCTGTAATGCAGGGTTCTCTGCTGAACTGTGTGCAGGGACTATATCTAATAAATTTATACTAAGTATAGGAAAGGATTATGTTGTACCACATTCTGGCATCAGAGAGAGACAAAACACCACCTTCACAGTTAGAGGGGCAAATGAAAAGTTATTGTTACTATGTTCTGTTTAGTGAATTTCAGGTTTAGTATTTCCCTCTCAAAGACCTGCTGATATTACATTAAAAAAAAGGGCTGGGGATCTAGCTCAGCGGTCTAAGCACCTGCCCTGGCAAGTGCAAGGTCGTGAGTTCAATCCCCGGTGCCGCAAAAAAATAAATAAATAAAAATAAATAAATAAAAAAAGGCAGTCCCTATAAGCAATTCTGTTCCAAACAGACTTTAACTGGAAATTCTTTGATGAAATAAGATCTTCATTAGCAGTCAAGAAAGACACTTACTGGATATTAGGAAAATTATCAAGGAAATGAAATAAAAAGTCAAACTTCACTGAAAATTGAATGTCTTTAAGAATACCAGTCAAGGGGATTTAGCTCAGCAGCACAAGTACCTGCCTGGCAAGTGCAAGGGTGTGAGTTCAATCCCTGGTAACCAAAAAAAAAAAATTACATTAAAAATACCAGTCAAAGGACTCATCTATATGCTTCTCTAACCACTCCTCAGCATTCCGTTTCAGGTCATTATTTTATGTATCTAAATAAAATTTTCAGAACTCTATTATGAATGTTTAGTGATTCTGCAATGTTTTTAAAGTTGTACCATAAACTCTGAGGGTAAGAAAGGAAAAAAGAGGGCCGGGCATTTAGCTCAGTGGCCTAAGTGCCTACCTGGCAAGTGTGAGGTCATGAGTTTGATCCCTGGTGCCACAAAAAAAAAAAGAAAGAAAAAAGAACAACACAAACAACAAAGGAATATATGAACATAACAATAGTTCTATTAAATGCTACAAAAATATTCATTTGTAGTCATGTTACAATTGCTGTGAAACAACAAAAAATATATGTTTAATTCCAAGCGTGGATGCAATATGCACCTGAATCGGGGCAGAGACCAAGATCTTCAAATGCTAAGGTATCCATTCCAAGCTACATTATCACAATAAACTGCTAAGCAACGAAATCAGCAAAGTATTACAAAGATCTTTCTATAAACAAAGAGCAAAGCTGAGCATAGTGGCCTACATTTGTAATCCCAGCACTTGGGAGGCTGAGGCAGGAGGATTACTTTGAGTTTAAGGTCAGCCTGGGCTACATAGTGAGTTCAGGACCAACCTGAACTACATAGCAAGACCTTGTTTTAAAACATACACACACACACAACACACACACACACACACACACACACACACCCTAAAGACACACACCCTAAAGAGTATCATTAAAACTGGCAGAAAGTGATATGAAACTTACAAAGATGCCCATGGGATTAACAAAAATAGATAAACACACCCAAGTGCTCCAGGACAAAAAATGGAACAGGACATGCTGTAGTGGATTAAAATGAAGATCTCCTTTGGCTCCCAGTAAAAATGGAAGACACTAATCAGTAGTTTTTATATGGGGTTATGATTTCTTTCATCTTAACACTCATCTGTGTATTCCAAAATTTTAAAACAGTAGAAAACCTCTGTCCAAGAATGCAGAAAAGAAAAATTTCATTGTACAACTAGGATATTGAAAATTATTTTTTAATGTTTTTCAGATTATTATCTGTCTTAACTAATAATAAGATTTGATCACTGATCATTTCCTATGGTCTACAGCCATCCCACCCTGAACATGCCCGATCTCATTTGATTCTCTTCTGCGATTTCAATGTTTGTGTCTCTCCAAACTTCATGTTGAAACTTATTCCCCAAGCCAATAGTATTAAGAGGTGGTCAGGATGTGAATGAGATTAGTGCCTTTATAAAAATGCTTGAAGGAATTTGGCCCTTTTTGACCACCTACCATGTGAGGATGCAGCAAGAAGGCGCCATCTTGGAAAAAGAAAATCATTCCTACCAAAGAATCTGCTTGGAGCCTTAATCGAGGGCTTCCCTGACTGCGAGAAATAAATTACCATTATTTATGTATTACCCAGTCTAAGGAACAGAGAAGGACAGTAACCTTTAAAAAAAATCCTCACATTCCCTCAAATTCCTTCAGTTCATTATTCTGTACATTCTTTGTGCACACTACTCCCTGGAGTGAGGACTGGAATAAGGTAGTCTCTTAAAACCATGAACTTGGTTCTTGAAAATAAACACATAGAAACCTACATGGGGTTGGGGCTCTTCACCATAATAACTGCTATATATAAAACAAACTACATTATTCTCCTTGAATGATGCCTACTATAGTATTTCAGGTTCTTTAAACTTCTAATGTTTGTCTATAAACAACAAAGAGATAATCTCTGTCAGTTCTTCATAGTCTCAATATTTACTTTTACAAATAGCCCAGAGTTTTTATTCTTTCCTGAACACCAGACATTTCCTAAAGTTTAATCTTCCAAACTCTGAAATAACTTAGCAAACTATTTCACTTTAGCCATTATATTGCTACTGCCAACTCACTAACTTCTCTCCCTGGACCTAGCTAGCCTCACTCCTAAATCTTTCAATTTGCTTAGATGCCCTAGATCAGTGATGGTTAACCTTTTAGAGCTTTCAGTGTTACAAACAGCTCACTGTGGCACACACGCCATAGGTTCGCCACCACTGCCCTAGATGTTGAACCTGATTTTGAGACACTGTTCTGTCCCTCCCCTTTATATTCATCAACTACCCTACTGATTCCCAATTTGGTCTTACTTTTTTTTTTTTGCAGCACCAGGGATTGAACTCATGACCTCGCACTTGCCAGGCAGATGCTTACATCACTGAACTAAATCCTTAGCCCTTGTCTTTTTGAGACAGGGTCTCGCTATGCCATTCAGGCTAACCTTGAGCTCACTTTGTAGCCCAGGCTGGTCTCGAACTCGAAATGATCCTGTTGCCTCAGCCTCTCGAGTGCTGGGATTACAGGCGTGCAACACTAGGCCCGGCTGGTCTTACTTCTTATCATTCTCCCAGTCACTGTTTCAAACCTCAGAAACACCTTTGGTCCCTTGGTTTTCTATAAGCATAATCACTAAACCTTGTGGACTCTTCCTTTATATCTGTATTAGATGCCTCCCCCCCATTACTTGGAGGTTGTCATCACTCACTTCAATTGTTCTGCTGCCTCAACTGACTTCCCTGTTTCTAGTCTCTCCCACACTGCTTTGCTCAGTTGCCACCTGGACACATGCTTAGCACTCTTAAGTTTACCACGTTTCTGTCCTGTGTCCCAGGTAAGCTGTAAATTTAGGGCAGAAGCCTTATATTTGATGCTGCAATATTACACACATAAACATCGTGTTTAACACGATGTTTATACACAAAATAAATATTTGATAAATGGCAGTCAGAAAATATACATATACCCATGATACTTCTGTCAAAAGACTTTTCATTCTACTTCAACATCATTGTGAATATAGAGTAAAACAAAAAGCAGGGGCGGGGGTGGCAGAAATCCTGGGAGAAAGCTTTAGCCCTTCTATCTACCTAGGGGGTAACTTTTGGTAAATCACTTACATTCTCAGACTCATCAATAAAGTAGAAACAATAGTATCTGTCCTGTTTACCTCACAGAAAATTATAAATTAACAAAGGTAAAAATTGTATAATGTATAAACTGAACCATATGATTAAAATGTAATGTATTTATCATGAAAATATGTGGTAGCTATTTTTGTTTTTTTGGTCTGAGAGCTGCTAATTATATTTTAGAGCAGTGATGCCCAAATCCAATAATTTTCCCTAGGCTGTCCAGTCTCCACCTAAGACTAACACTAAATTCTGTATTTAAAATTTTTTGTTTCTTTTGTTTTGCTTTGTTTTGTTTTTTGAGACAATCTTGCTTTGTAGTGTAGGCTGACCTTGAATTCATTATGTAGCCCCAAAATGGCCTTGAACTCACAGTGATCCTCTTAGCTCAGCCTTGCTAGAGCTGGAATTACAGGCATGTACCATCACACCCATCTAGAATTTTTCTTAAATAGTGCTAAATAGCTAAGAAGGAGAAAAGAAACCAGTATTTACTGGGTGCTTTTGAAATGATTTGGGCACTAAATGACACTTGACATAACATTTTTTTCTTTAAGTGGATCTGATTAACTTAATGAACTCCATTTTACAAAGAACAACTAAGGTTCAGAGACCTTAAGTGACTAATAAATGCTGCACGCAAAATGAAATCCAGGCCTAAATACAAAATCTATATTCTTTCCATACTAACACACTGAAGATAAAATGTTATAAAAATAGCAGTTAGGTCACATATGTTGTAGATATTCTTGGACACCTCCCACAAATCATAACATGTCTTACAAAGCACAATGCACATAAAATGCAGATTATAGCTAGAATCTAGACCAAAAAGAATCAAGGAGACAGCAAAATTAACCAGGTCAAGTCTCTTCAACAAGTTGTCCTAGATGAGTCTTGGTTGCTTCTCAAGAGTTAGTTTTTTCCTCCAATACAGGTTTACTTAGGGTAATCCAAAAACAGCGCAAGCAAAATATAATTCTCTTTATATTCTGGGAGACAATATATTTTTATTAACATTCTACAGAAATGAATCTCAGGAATTATTTATAGGTGACAAAAATATCTTTCTGCACCACCACTAACTCTTGATATAGAAGCCAAATTGTAACTCGAAAAGCTAAAATTTACTCAGCCAATTCAACATCAACTGAGAATGGTCTTAATTTTCCTACTGGGTGATGTTTTCACCCTCATGTTTATTTTCTCACTCTTTATTATTTAGCTCCATGGCTAGAAAATACACTAATGTGGAAGGAAACAAAAACAAAGACTGTAGTGCACTGCTTTGCAGCTGTAAAACAGCTGTCACCTTCCACAGCAGAGGCTTCTGTCTTTCGGGAAAGCTCAAATGATTGCTATGTGTAGCAAGGAAATCAGTTTGTGGAGCACTTTAAACAAAAAGGTACTATAAAATCTCAGCTGTTATTGATGGGGAGCCCCAGAGGTGGAGAAGTCACTATGTTACAGATTCCCAATCTGTGAGTATCCCTAAGGGAGCAATCTGGCAACACCATGAAAGCGCTCAGCTTGCCTTGATTGCTTTGAGCCCCCAATTTAATTTCAATCACCCAGCCAAGAGACAAGACAGTCCTTCAGAATAACAGACTATTACAGAACAGATCTTACTGCAGGGTACCCTGGGAGAAGTCTCTATACTTTTCTCCCTCCTACTACAAATATCATTATTAAGAGACCTACGCATCAGGTTTTTAGATCCATCAACGGCGTTAAATATTGTAAGACAAAGCAATGAAAGATTGCTTGAGTTTTTCTGCAAAGTGCTTTATTGAAAAGCATACCATAAACATTGCTGATCTGGAGATTCCCAAGAAATCCACAATATAGGTTTCCTGCTGCCAAGGAAAACCATTCGCACAGAGCAGTGGTAGTGAACCTACATCATACCACAGTAGGCTGTTCGTTGTATCACTGAAAGTTCTAAAAGGTTTGCCATCACTAGGATAGAGGATCTCAATACTAAGATTCTTTCATACAAAAAAAAGGATTTCGGAAGTTCTTGTCCCCAAATGTCCGCCTTCCATTTCAACACATCGCAAGCCTCTACCCAAATGGTAAGGAGAAGGAATCTTGAGACCAAATATTCTTATAAGCAAATCAACTGCACAAAGAGAAAATGGAAAGTTCTTTATCCAAAATGAGTGAAGACTGCCAGGCGTGGTAGCATATGCCTGTAATCCCAGCACTCTTGAGAGGCTGGGGCACAAGGATCGCTGTGAGTTGCAGGCCAGCCTGGGCTACGCAGTGAGTTTAGTGAGTTCAGGACTAGCTACGTAGTCAGCTTAGTGAGTTCAGGACTAGCCTGAACTACGCAGCAAGACCCAGAAAGAATGAAGACTAAAATAACAAAAATGGAAGAACTGAATTAGGATTTCACATTTATTGCCCATTTTCCCCACTGTAAATTCTTCCCATTCTAAATTTTCCTTTCTTCAATGCCTAGAATAGTCTTATCAATTCACTGAAGCTTTCCCTAACCATTTCATTCCAAAATAACCTTTATCATCTACAAAACTCATTTGGCAGATATAAAGTCTGCCTCACAGTGTTAATTTTCTATGTTCAAAAATTATTTTTTAAAGAGTGAAACTAAAACCTCATCACCCTAACCAACTATAATTATCTCCATACCTAATTGTTGCCCATTACACATTCATATATACAATTTTATGGTTTGCTCTTTATTATCAGGTTTCCATTAAGCATTAAGTTGAAAAGAATTGATGAACAACTAGTCTCTCCTGGTACTTTTTTTCTTTTTTCTTTTTATTTATTTATTGGTGCCGGCAATCGAACTCAGGACCTTGTGTTTGCCCGGCATATGTTTGTGCCGCTGAGCTATATCCTCAGTCCTTCTCCTGGTATTTCTTGTAGGGTCACTCCCTTGCCTCTTCCAAATCTTTATTCACCAGTCTAACACACATCAGCCTTTTCCCCAACACTTTCGGGCTTTATTTTGCTTTAAAGCACTTATCTCCACATAATATACTTATACCTATTTATTTATTTCGTTTATTATCTGTCTTCTCAACAATTTAAATTCCAAGGTCAACAATTTTTGTCTGTTTTGTTCATTAAATCTCTGTGCCTAGAACAAACAGTGCCTGGCACTTGGTAAACGACAAATAAGTATTCAATGAATGAGCAAACACTCTTATGGGCAGTATTTTTCGCCAGGTAACCTTGTTCCTTGCAATACATTTCCAGTTATTACCAGAGTGTAAAAACTTGAACAGCTCTTAGTAAATACTGCTAATATATTCCATCACAAGGCTGTAGTAGGGGCTAGGGATGTAGTCACCGGCACAGCGCCTGCCTTGCAAGCACAAAGCCCTGAGTTCGATTCACGGTACAAAAAAAAAAAAAAAGAAAGAAAGAAAAGAAGAGGGCTGTATTAATGTACCAGTACTCCCAACCGTAGACAGGCCTACAGATTTACCACAGTTTTTTTTAAAATTCTGTCATCCCAAATAAACTGCACGCTCCCTTAAAACGCCAAATAAGATTGTCTTCTACTTACACCTTGTACTTAAATACCTGTTGAATGATTAAGCTAAAGGAAAGACACCTCCTCTAAGCATCTGCAAAAACTCAAAAGGCTTATGTACCTGACATATTAAAAACTAGTATCATTTTTAAGGCTTATCTTTCCACCCATTCCACCAACACCCACCCTTCGCGAATGAGATACTATTAAGATATGTGAAAGTGTAAAAATAAGCCTCTAGTGACTACGGCTAAGAATTCGGGTGGGAAGGACAAGATGTCATTGGAGTCCAGGACCTAGTATACCTAAAGGGACACAGCTGGAAAGGACGCGGGGCACCACTTCAGGCCGCCGGGCCCCTCACAGACACACCCTCTAAACACCCTGTTCCTGCGAAAACGCTGAGAGGAGGCAGAGGCAGCCCACCTACTTTCACACTCAGTGTTTAAATGAAAGTCACCTGGGCGGTGGGGGGCGCTCCGGCTC
>RJWT010012057.1:0-22751 GCA_004365215.1 Cuniculus paca
ACCTTTCTGAACGTCTCTAGAATTAGTAGTGTGTGTCATCCAACTTAGTGTTCCCTTGTATTTCTATTTGGATTCCTTTTCATCTCGGTCATCTCTGTATCCTCCACAGTGAGCACACGGAAGGCTCCACAGGAGCATCCTTTAACCTTTTCGGGTTTCTTAATGTGCCTACAGCGACGCTCAATTGCTAGAACGGAGCAGCCTCCTGGGAGAAAACGAACCCCATCTTTTCAAGGGGCTGGGAGCATTGACTTGACGCAAAGGGAGGAGGGAGGGGACCGCAGCTGCACTTACTCGGATTCTTTTTTTTCCTGTGCAGATGCTCGCTCCTCAACGTCTACTTAACAAGTCTTGTCTACACCAGTAGAGATTCTGCATCCAAGAGGAGTGAGCAGCTTCCAAAGCTCTGCGCGACACTATCCAAGAGCAGGCCCACAGAGCGCCGGCCAGATGGCAAACAGAGCGCCCTCTGTGGCGCCCCCTAGCGGCAGTGGCACTACCAGGCCCTGCGGGTACCGGGCGGGGTGCAAGGCCCAGCCCCTGCAGGACGTGGGGCAGCGGGCCGAACACCCGAGGGCTGCTGGCGCATGCAAGCGAGAGAGAGCGAGAGCTTCTGGAAATGGCCAGACGTCTAGGGGCCAGCTTTCACAGGACGCGAAGGCCCTGCCGAAGCAGGTGGCGTGGCGCAGCGACGATTATAATCGCATGACTCCGTCAGCGTCCACAGGCGGGCACCAGGCCCTGCTGAACCTGGCAAACTTGGCGCAGAGAGCCGCGCTTGCAGCAAGGCCAGGGGCGCCTGTGGTCACCGCCATGCCGCCCTCCGATCGGCTTCCCCACTTAGAGACGGCGCTGCTCTTCACCGCTCCGCCAGAGGGCAGGAGAGGTCACACGGCCCAGGGAATTAAAACAATCCCCAACTTTCCCCCCAAATTGAGTTCCTCCTCGTGAAAGCGAATCCCGGGCGGCGGCGTCCCAGGCGCCCGCCCGCCCGCCCGCCGTCGCTGCCCGGTGGCCGCCGCGCCCCGCCCCGCCCCGCGCCTCGGACCCAGCCGCGGCCCCCTGCCGCCGTCGGGCCCCGCGATGAGGCTGTGGCTGCTGCTCGGGCTTCTGCTGCTGCACGAAGCGCTGGAGAACGGTGAGTGACTCGGCCGGGCGCCGCCGCGCCCCGGCCCCGTGCACCTGCCCTCCCGGGAGCGGCGGCCGCCCGGCCACCCTGGGGACCCTCCCGGGAAGCCTCGGCAGGCGAGCCGGGCGCCCCCTGCCAGCGCGGGCGCCAGCCCCGTGTCAACGTGTCGGCCTGGGGGTGGCGCGGGCGCGGCGGACGCTTCCCCCTCGGCGCCCCGGCGCCCGGCCCTCCGCCGCCGAGGCTCCATGCCACCGAGGCACGACGCTGGCAGGTTCTAGTGCAAAATTCCGAGGCCTTTTCTGCTCTGCGATCCTGGATCGGTGTTGTGGACCGCCTTGGTCTTAAATCCTCAAGATCCGCCTAGGTCTTGGATGTTGCCTAAGTGTTTAACCTCAAAAGAAATCAAAACTGCACAGCTATTACATTTCGTTCATTTCTCATCTGATTGGATGGAAAAAGGTGAGGAAAATGCATTTTTTTGTCACAGGTGAGAGCGGTGCGTCACTGCTCTCTCTTTTGTCCACTGAGAACTGAACTCAGACGCTTAACACTGAGCTACATCTCTAGCCTTTTTGAAATTTTTTTCCTTAAATTTTGAGAAAACTTTTTTTTTCTTAAATTTTGAGACGGAGTCTCACTAAGTGGCTACTGCCTCGAACTTGACATTCGCCTGCCTCAGCCTCCCAGAGTGCTGGGATTACAGACCTGTCCCACCACACTGGGCTCTAACTGCACTTTTTAAACTGTATGCCTGTCCCAGGTCCACCTTGTTGTACAGACTCATAACCGCAGATATTTTTTTAAGTGTGTTTGTCAGTGTGCATTGTGCATTTTTGTTATATATATGTACACCCATATTTTGTGTCTTCCTGCTATCCGTAGTTTTGTTTGCTTCATTATTTATTTAATTGGTGTTATCTGCACAGAGCATCTTTCATCTGGTTATATTCTCGAATCTTCAGACCTCTCTTCAAATTTGTTGGTTACAAACACAAATTCACTTAGATTAGTCTGAAAAGCAGCATTTGTTGTCATTTAATCTCTTGCCTGGGCCAGCTCATCCTGGCTCCCATTTTATCCACTCCTCATCCTGCCTGGTTCCTGCCTTTCCTATGAAACTACAATCTTTTGCCAGAAAGTACCACGTTCTAGTTTGGGGATTCCAGGGTGGTTGTGGACCATGAAGCTGAACCTGATGATCCAAAGCCTCCACCATGCTTTAGTAATGTCAAGGCAGTGCTTCTGCTCAGGGGGCGATGATTACACTTGGCCCGAGTTCAGTTTGTAAAATACAGTATTAAAATGCTCCTGGCAGGTTCTTGTATGTGACTGCTGGAATGATGGAAATGCAGTATTTGGTATCGTTTTATAAATAGGGCAGGAGATGCCAGAAAAAATAATTTCAAAATAGTCCATTCAGTTTGTTTATATCCAAGATGCCAGCCTCAGAGTTCCAGCGGTGGCTTTAGCCAAGGCGTACCCACACCATGTGAAATATTAACCACCATCTGCCTCAAGAAATTAGCATCTGTTTAAACAAAGCAGAATTCATGCAATAAACATGAGACCAGGAAAGTTAAATATGGACTGACTCTTTTATGAGAAATTATGGATCAACTTTAGGTGTGATAGTACTACTGAGATTTTGTTTTTAAAAGTGTATTTATATGGTGTACAGACTATGGATAAAATGTTGAACACATACTTGAAAAATCAGATTTGCTCCATTAAGTTATATAACAGTTGTCCTAACTCTGTCAAGAATGTTTTTCCTGAGTTGTGGGCAGCCTGGGACCAGGAACAACCAATGAGAGTAAATGATACAGAAAGCCCTTTTGGCATCTCTGATTGGCAGGTTCGGGAATGCTGCCTGCCCTGCGTTCCAAAGCTCAAACTGCAGACAGGGGACCATGACTCAACTTGTCCCACGGCCTTTCCATTTTCGTGACCACATCTGGGAGACAGCCTTCTAACAGGAAGATGCTTCCTTGCAAGTGCATGCGGGGATGGACATCTGTCTTAACCCGGCACAGTTTGCTTTGTCTGATTCTAAAATTATTATAATATTTTTCTCCACCAAGAGGTGGAGTAGAGGGTAGTATCACACCTATGGCATGAAAATGTTAATAGCCTGGAATTCCAGCGAGAGTCAGACATCGCTCACAGCACCTGATGCTCACCCTTGCTGATGGTTAGGCATCACTGTGTACATTGATACGGCGCTGCTGTTTTCACATTAAAATATAAAACCAGACGGGTGTAGTGGGTCGTGTCTGTAATTCCAGCACATGGGAGGCACAAGCTGGAGATCTTTGAGTTCAAGATCAACCTGTACTGCCTCGCGAGACCCTGTCTTGAGTTTTAAAAAAGCATCCAATCACAGGCATTTACAAACTTCTGGCGACTTAAAAATGTATATGTATGTCAGGAACAGCTTCAGATTTGGGAGCATTTTAGATCTGGAATTTTCAGATGAGGGATGTTCAACCTGGAAAATGAACCAGGTGGCCTGAAACAACAGAAGTGTCTTCCCTCACTGTCCCAGAGCCCAGAAGCCAAAATGAATGCAGCAGCAGAGTCTGGCTGCCTCTGAGACTCCCATAGAATCTTCCTGGCATCTTCCTGGCTGCCTCACTGTACCCTCTGCCTCTGTGGTCACCAGGACATCATCTCCGTGTGTCTCTGTCTTTGTGTGGCATCCTCTTCTCCGTGTGTCTCTTCTTTAAAGACATCAGTGGTTTGGGGTCAGAGCCTAGCCTGATGACCTCACCTGAGCGTGACTGCATCTGTACGATAGATGCTGTTCCTGGGTCCATTCACAGGTTAGGACTTCAACTTATCTCTTTGAGACTCTGAGTGAGACTCCAGAAGGGAGCGAAGGTGTGGTTTGGATGGAGAGTTGGAGGCTGCCTGAGGTGAGGGAGCAGCCCCTGAGGATGTCAGAGAAGAGAAGCCCCGTGCAGGCCAAGGGCACGAATGCGACAGCTCCTCAGCGGGCTTGGTGCAGTGCTCAGGGCAGCAGAAGGACGGTTGGTCACGAGACAGTAGGTGGCAGAGCCTTATAGGGAACAGGAAGACTTAGTGCCTTCGCCTCAACTAGAAGAAGGGTTCTGAGCAGAGACGTGCCTGTGGTCTCAGGTTAGAGTGCCAGGGCGGAAGCCAGGCGCCCACTGATGAGATGGTTTAATAATCTGCATGAAGAGTCCCCTGGTCCCAAGGGGTGCCAGTGGGTGGAAGGGGAAAGCGTGGGTCTATTCAGAGTCTGTTTTGAAGTTGGAACCAAAAAGATTTGCTGCTGAATGAGATGTGGCTTAGGAGAAAAAGCAAAGCATTGAGTGAGGCCTGGTTTCTTGCCTGAGCAGCTAGGTGAGTAGAGCTGTGGTTACTGGTAGAGGGAGCCCTGGGGAAGGAGCGGGTCTGAAGGGGCATCCAGAGGTCAGTTTCGGACACGTTAAATTTGAGAAGCCTGCTGGCCCTGCAGTGGCAGCGCTGAGTAAGCAATGGAATATTCAGACCTGGAGATCAGAGGCAAAATCAAGGCGAAGCGAGGCCTGCTTTCAGCTTGCAAAGGATGCTGGAGCCTGAGGTACCGCAGAGGGGCAGTGAGTCAGAAGTTGCCAAGACTAAGCCCTAGGACTCAGGTGTGGCAGGAAAGGAAGAGGAGGGAGAGCTGCTGGAGAGACTGCAGAGTCGTCTGAGGCTACGGAGCCCAAGACAGCACGATGCCCTGGGAGCCTAAAGATTTTCAGGAAGAGTCTTCAGCTGTGTTCTAGATGTTCTGGGAAATGCTTCAAATTCTATCCTGCAATGGAAGGAGCTGTTTCTCTGCTGTTTTATGAAACTGTTACTTTGAGAAGTGGTAGTAGGGTTTTTTTGGAATGGGATTTTCAAAGGAAGTAGGGAATGGAAAGGGTCTGATCTTTCTACTTATCTTCCTAGTCCCTGTCCCACACTTTCAGCTTTGTTCTTGGAAAAGTGTGTGTGCTCCCTGAGGCCTCTGTGGAAGAATGGAAAACGGAAAGTGGCTGACTCTATCTGGGGGAAAACACCTAAACTATTCAAGTTTCTAGTGTGCTTGTTTCCATCTTGCCCTTAGAGGTAGCCTTTCCCTTAACTCCCCTTCAGAAAGAAAAAAAACAAACAGCTGTAGCTCTTTGATGTAAATGACTGTTTAGCATATAAATCCCCCTCTAAGCAGCAAAGAGTCTTCTAATGACTTTTTCTCCTCCACCCCAATTCTATGGCATTAGAGAGGTTAATAGCCAGGTGACTTTAAATGAATAAAGTCTGACTGTACTCCTCAGTTGCTGCTGAAAGATACCCGTGCTTTCCCTGCTGCCTCTTGTTTTGTCAGTAGGAGTTTTGGACCAACCTCTCCTCATTTAGGGATGCTAATATATGCCTTGGAAAATCATCCTGGCCTTGTGCTGCTGTCCCCAGCATCAAGTTCTGTTTGGCCTGGAATGCATCGTTAAGGGCTGGCCTATCTCCAACAAGGAGCTCACGTCGGACCATGATGCCCTGCCTGAGATGTGTGCAAATAAAGTGAAGTTGCAATCATATTTTAATATTTCGGTGAATGAATAATGGCATGAACCAGGGCAAGCTCTAGACTTGGAGTCCCAGGATCTGACTTTTTTTACTACTTTCTTGATGAACTGGGTTGAGCTACTTGGCCTCTGTAAATTGAAAAATAGCTACAGTACTTTGCTTCCACCACTAGCTTATCATGGAGTCACAAGAAAAAAACCACAAAACAAGTAGCACTTAAGTAGCATTTACTATGAGCCAGACACTATTCTTAGCATTGTAAACATATTAACTCATTTCATTTTCACAACAATCCTTGAGATAGTTATTATTACTTTTATCTTCAATTTACAGATGGGGAACCTAATACAAAGAGGGCAAGGAATTCCCCAGGGCTGTTCAGCTAGTAAGTGACAAACTGGGACCTGAAGTCAATAATATTTCATAGTCTGAATTTTGCCACCTATATCTCTATAAAATATACTCTGTAATTGTATTGAAAAGGAGATGTGATAAATTTTCATTTTTGCTTATTTACAATATAAATTCTTACATTTCTAAGGCGTTGGAATGGAACTAATTTACTTAGGCCAAGGTCATGTTCTTTTTCAAAGTTTGAGTACTTGGGAGTCACTAGTTTTACTCTCTGAGTGTCTGTAGGGCCATTAGGCTTGTGTGTGTGTGTGAGTGTGTGTATGTGGGTAAGTGAACCCAGAATCTTACCTGAACTTACACTTTACCATTGAGCTACACCCCCAAGTTCTTTAGACTGATTTCTTTAATTTAATGACTTTACCATCACTCATTGATCAATTCTGTAGTCAGGCCACTGAAGCAATGATGCAGTTAAATCAACTAGTGGGCCTTTTTAGTCAAAAGGCCAAATTACCTTGTAGTTATACTAGCAAATATGAGAGTACATACTGTCCATGACCATATAATCTACTGTTCCTAAGTAGCGTAGGCACATATGGTCTGATAGCTCAGACATCAGGCAAGTAGCA
The DNA here is from genome assembly GCA_004365215.1 of Cuniculus paca. Lineage (NCBI taxonomy): Eukaryota > Metazoa > Chordata > Mammalia > Rodentia > Cuniculidae > Cuniculus > Cuniculus paca. The sequence goes on from RJWT010012057.1 coordinate 6,664, forward strand.
CTGGTTGGCTAAGTTCCATAGGATTTGTAGGAGGGTACTGTCATTTTGATCACTTGAATTCTCATTATATGATAAAGAAAATCCACCAAATTAGACATGAGTCCAGAAGTCCATTAATCTCATAGGTGCGATATGACTGAACTTTTTAGAGTATCCTTTACTATTTTAATCCACAGCCTGCAGGCTTTCACTAGATGATTTGTAGGGATCCTATACGTTTGGATGTCTTTGCCATTCTGTGGGCAGATACCAAGGCAGTTTTTGAGCTCATGCGGACTGAAGCTTAGGTGTATGGTCGCCTTTCATCCTTGCTGGGTGGCTGCAGTTGTATAGCTGAGAGTTTTGGAGCCCAGGGGCTTGCAGAAAGGCAGAGCCGTGGGAGCCATTCTCCCTGGGTGCTGGCAGTAAGGAATGTATTGTCCGCAGCCAAGGCAAAAGCAGTAAGAATGCCAACTTAAAGTAGGTCAGCTTTTTATTATCACTATTGCCAGCGACTCTGAGCAGTGTTGGTGATAGCGTATTCCTCCTCCAAAAGTATTGCGTTGGCTAAACTCTAAACCGTTACCACAGTTAACTTGAGTTTTGATAACTTATACATAAGCTTTAAATTAGCACACAAGTAGGATTTATTCCTTAATAAACCTCCTATTCTACTCGGACATTGTCAGCCCCTGACAAACATAGACTTCACCCTACACTTTCATTTTGAGAGGGTTCATAATGGCTCAAAATCTTTTGAGTACTCTTTGGGTGCTATTTGTGTGCCTGGTCTTGTGAGAATACATATCTCTGCATTTAACTAATAGATTGAATGTGAACAGTGAAAACACTGGGATTGCTAAGGTCGAAAACAGACCGAGGGGCTTCAGTCCTACCCTTGTATGTGATGATGGTTGTGAGACAGAATGGACTATGAGGAATGTTTTGTTAGGTAAGGGCAAACTTCAGTTCATGCATGAATATATTTCATTAAATTTGAATAGTATCTTTGAAGCTGAAGTATATTTCTTTTAAGCGTTTTAAAACTAAAGAATGGGTCAAGAAAGCAGTGATTATAATATGATTATTACTGAAAATAATTGTGACGGAGGAAGTGGGCAGTATCAGGAGGGTCTCAGCGCTGGGTTTCAGGTACTCTGGGAATGTCACGACTATCACCCACTGCTGTCCCCTCGCATTTGTACAGCTGCCGGCCAACACCCTCCCAAAAGCAAACACCCAAAGGAGCCAGGAGAGAACAGAATCAAACCTACCAACAAAAAGGTGAACCCCAAAGTTCCTAAGATAAAAGACAGGGATGCAGCTGATTCAACACCAAAGAGTCAGTCTATCATGATGCAAGTGACAGAGAAAGGTCGCTTCCAGAGACCTGCTGCTACCCTAAGTCTGGCGGCTGGGCAGCCTGTAGAGCTTCGATGTAAAGGAAGTAAGATCGGATGGAGCTACCCTGCCTATCTTGAGACTTTTAAGGACTCCCGTCTGAGGTAAGCACGTTTTTCTTTTCTACTGGTGTGGGTCAAAGGCTTGCTTTTGTTCCGTCCTTCAATGTTGCCTTGTTTCTGATAACTACCATTTCACCCTAGAAGGTGATAAAAATGGAAGCTTAAAGTACAAAAGCCATAGGTGTTATGTCTTCATGTGATTAAAAAGTTGTTGCAAATCCTACCAACAGTGTTTGAAAGGATGAAATTTTATAAGATACCACATGACAAGAATAAAATTTTATAGGGAACCAAAATTTTATAGGAAATTGTAATGCACAAGAATGGATGCTTAAACTATTTTTAGTGAAAAATCATGTACTCAGTGTTTTTGTGCTAGTTTTTAAGTAAACATAATGAAAACTGAAATGCCTTGGTGACATCCCTGTAAGGAAATTAATCAGGGACTAACTTTAACTACTTTTTAACTTTTCACCAGCTTCTGATTGTTTTTATTTCTGTGACTAGATAAGGTCTCATTGGTAAGAAGACCAAAGATTTCTTCTGTTTAAACCAGTACCTTGCTGGATGTAGTGTTGCACCCTTGTAATCCCAGCCCTCTGAGAGGCTGAGGCAGGAGGACTGCAAATTCAAGCCCAGCCTGGGCAACTTGGCAACTGAGCAATATCCTCTCTCAAAATAAGAAGTAAAGAAATGGCTAGAAATGTAGCTAAGTGCAAAGGTCTTGAGTTCAGTCCCCAGAACTACACACACACACACACACACACTCCTGACTTCTCTCTTTTTAATCTGTGATTTTTACTGAGACTTATCTGAATGCTTGTTGTTTATCTTCATCTATTTAATCACAGTGATAGTATCCTCTCATTTTCCCAAGATGTTTGCTCTTCTTTAACACATAGACATCTTAGAGAGTAAATTAGTTACAATGCACATATAATCTATCTATCTATCTATCTATCTATCTATCTATCTATCTATCATCTTGTGTCAAGGCCTCTTTCATGTTTCTATATTGACAATACTGTCTAGCATCACAGATATAACTTTATAGAGTCCTTCCTAAGGTTTAATAAATTGGGTGGGGAATGGAGAGTGAGAGAGCCAGTCAGTTTTCAGTTTTCCCATTTTCCTCTCCACAGTTAAGTGTGTGTGTGTACAAGAGTACATAATATATGTACTCTTGCTGGAACAAATTTGGAGATTTACTAGTACTGTGTATATATACATACTACTACACATGTATGTGTTAAAAAGCACATAACATAAATTTACCTTCTTAACAACTTTTTTTCCTGTAATGTTAGGGGTGGACCCTGGGGCCTCACACTTCCTGGGCAAAGTGCTATTCTCCTAAGCTATACTCCAGCCTCCCTCAACAGTTTTTTCAGTGTAAAGAACAGTGTTACTCACTACGTATGCACACATGTTGTACAGTTGACCTCTTGAACTTTTTCGTCTTGCATGATTGAAACTCCGTGCCCACTGAACCACTCTTATTTCTTGCTCCTCATACCCTAGCCCCTGGCAATCAGTATGCCACTCTCTGTTCATGAGTTTGACTACTTCAGATTCCTCACATAAGTGGAATCTTACACTGTTTGTCTTTGTGATTGGCTTATTTCACTGAGCATAATGCACTCAGGATTCTTACCCCTCAGGGTTTATCTATGTTGGAACATGACAGGGTTTTCCTGTTTGTTTGTTTGTTGTTGTTGTTTTGTGCAGTGCCTAGGATTCAGCTATTTAAATTGCTTCCACATTTTGGCTATTACCGGCAATGCTGTAATGAACTTGAATGTACACAGTCATCTTTGAAATTCTGTTTTTCTGTTCATTTTGGGTATATACCCAAGCATGAGATTTATTGTACATATTTTAAATGACCTAATTTACCAAAGTCAGATTTATACAATTTGTAAGACCAGAATTTAGATAAATTACCCTGAATATTTATTTAATCTTTGAGTTATACAAAGTATCCTAAACTTATAGGATTTGGTACTTGAAAATTTAGTATTTTCAAAATTAAATCTAAATTATATGTTTCTATTTTTAAAGAAAAAAAGCAATAAAAACAATGGTACAAAATTTAAAACAAGATTGGAGGAGAGTAACAATAGTTAATAGATTGTGTATTGTTATCTTCAAAGTAGTTGCACACATTACAAGACATAGGCATGAAAAATTGATCAAACAACATAGGCACAAGCCTTTCTTTTCAATGAACCAATAGCAGTCCGTAGTATAACTATCTTAACTACTTTGTGTGTGAGTGTGTGTGTGTGTGTGTGTGTGTATATATATATATATATATATATATATATATATATATATAAAACTATATGTTGAAATATGTTTGAAAACATTTAAGGACTCAGAGTGAACTAAGCATGAATATGATTTGAAGAGGAATGTCCAAGAGCTGAATTTTTTTGACTTTTTAATGTTAAATAACATTCATTTGATTAACAGTGGGGGCCTTATAAGAAAATAAAGACAGATGTGGGTCCCCAAGGAGTTCATGAAACATATAAAAATGTGAAAAACATCTAGTCATAGCTCTATATCAAACAACCACCAAAAAATAAATTATTTCTTTGACACCAGCGATTCAAGAAATAGACTCTTGACATTGTTCCCAGAACATGGTACCTTCAGACAGTGTAGAAAGTATTCATTTTGTGTTTTCTTTTCCCGCAAAATTAGTTCCTTCCAGCACTGTGACAGCTTTGGGGTTGGAAGCTCCCCAGGTGTTCTTCCAACAGTCTGGTGTTTTTAACCAGTATCGGCAGCTTTCTGGAACTAGGTCACGTTTTGCCACTTTGTCCAGAACTGTTTTCTCTGTCATCTTCCCTCATTTTAAGTTCTTCCTTTTCACTATTCTATAAAAACAGGTCCACAGAGGGAGTAATTCATGAATAAGAAAGGAGTCTAATTAACATGTAGAGCCCCAGATAAGTGAAACAGCAGGGTCCAAGTAGAGGAAAATGCCATACATGTTTGATTGTCCCAAAGTTCTGGGGATCTTATAGTCACTTATTAAATAGTTGAATGAATGAATGAATGAATGAATGAATATGTTTGACTATATTCATCGAAAAATAACACTTTTGGTAATTAAAACTTGATGACAAGAAGATAAAATAATGTCACCATAGTATGATTCAGACGATCACTTTAGGACTAGAAAATACAGAAATCTCTCAGTGTCTTGATTTTCACACTGGTATTTTATCATGAATGCTGATCCAGTCTCTTAGTTCATGAAACAAGATGGTCTCTTAAGGATCTTCTCAAATATGAATTTGGGATTTGAGAAAAAGAGCTTTTAAACCTATAATTAGGTACATAAATACATATTTTAACAAGAGTAATTGCATATAGATTTTTAGATAAATCTATATATATAGTCTATCATCATTTTAATAACATTATAACACTGCAATAATGTAAAATAGCATTGTCTTCTCAACTGGTTCTCAGTCTGTGGCTGTTTGAGAAGTTTTACTACCATAAGTAGTGCAATTATAAACATTTTCGTATAAATCATTTGCTATGCTTGTTTGCTTTAACACTAAAAGAAGCATTCAACTCTCTGAATTTTCATCAGCTGTGTTGTTCTACATCTCTCAGGCATGCAAGAATGTTTCAATATATGCAAATCAATAAATGTAGTATATCATATAAATGTAAGGGAGGACAGAAATCACATGATCATTTTAATACACACAGAAAAAGACTTTGATGAAAGCCAACATCCTTTTATGATAGAAACACTGAAGAAAATAGGTATAGAAGGACCTTATTGCAATCTGATAAAATCTATTTATGAGAAACCTAACGCTGACATCATATTAAGTGAGAAAAAACTGAAAGATTTCCCTCTAAAATCAGGAACAAGACAAGGATTCCACTATCACCACTCATGATCAACACAGTACTCAAAATATTAGCAAGAGCAATTAGGCAAGATAAAGAAATAAAAAGGATGAATATAGGAAAAGAAGAATTCAAATTATCATTATTTGCAAATGACATGATCTTTTTTATAGAAGATGCCCCCCAAAAAATCCACCAAAAGACAGTTAGAATTCATACTGTAACCAAATTTAGTAGTGTACCAGGATACAAAATCAACACACAAAAATCAGTTGTGTCCCTATACACTAATAATAAACCCACTATGAAAAAAATTAGGAAAACAATACTATTTGCAATAGCACCAAGGAAAATTTAAATACTTAGGAATTAACCTAATGAAAAAAATGAAACACTTCTGCAATGAAAATTACAGTATGTTGAAAAAGAAAAATGAAGACATCAGAAAATGGAAAGATGTCCCCTATTCCTGGATAGGCAGAGGAAATATAGTCCAAATGGTCATACTTAAAAAATTGATATACAGATTTAATGCAATCCCAATGAATATACCAACAGCATTCTTCACTGAACTGGAGAAAACAATCTTACAGTTCATGAAATCAGAAGAGATGCAGAATAACAAAAGCAGTCCTGGGTAACAAGAGCAAAGCAGGAGACATCACAATCCTGGACTTGAAGTTATACTACAAGGCTACAGTGGTAAAAACAGCATGGTACGGGCACAAAAACAGGCATGAGGGTCATTGGAACAGAATAGAGGCTGCATAAACAGCCTCAGGTGCATTAAACTATTTGATGTTGGACAAAGGAGCCAAAAACATATGCAAAAGGAAAGATAATCTTTAATGGTGCTGGGAAAACTGGCTATCCACATACAAAATATTGAATCTAGATTCATATCTCTCACCATGTAATAAACTCAAAATGGATCAAAGAACTAAATGTTAAAATAGATGCAACCTGCTAGGAATTAAAATAGGTAAAATCCTTGAAGTCATAGATATAGGCAAGGACTTTCTAAACAGAACCCTGGTTCATGGGAAATAGTACCGTGAATCAATGAATGGGATCACATCAAATTAAAAAGCTTCTGCAGAGCAGAAGAAACAGCCAATGGAGTGAAGAGACAGCCAACAGAATAGGAAAAAGTTTTTGCCAGATATTCCTCAGACAGAGTATTGATATCTAGAACATATGAAGAACTAAAAAAATTAGACTCCCAAAATAAAAGACCTAATTTAAAAAATGGGCCGCTAAAATGAGCAGACATTTCTCAGAAGAAATACAAATGGCCAATAAATACATGAAAAAGTGCTCGACATCACATCTATTTGAGAGATGCAAATTAAAACAACACTGAGATTCCATCTTACCCCAGAAACAGGCTGCCATCAAGAAATCACATAATAACAAATACTGGTGAGGCTATGGGCAAAAGGGAACCTTCTTCATCACTGGAAGGAGTATTAATTAGTGAAGCCACTACGGAAATCAGTTTGAGATTCCTCACAAAACTAAAATTAGGAATTCCTTTTGACCCAGCTATTCCCCTTCTAGGTTTCTTCCCCAAAGAGTTAAAGACCTTATATTACAGATACACATGCATAACTATGTCTATAGTAGCAAAATTCATAATAATTAAGTCTTGGAAGCAGCCTTTGTGTCCATTAGCAGATGAATACATAAAGAAAATGTGGCATTTACACACAGTGGAGCACTACTTTCCCATAAACTTGAGTCATTTTTAGTAAAATGGATGCACTTTGAGGCCATAATGTTAAGTGGAATAAATCAGACACATAAACTTAAATACTGGATGATTTCTCTTATATGAAAAGCCCAAATTATAAATAAAGAGCAAAATAAACAATAACAAGAATTAGGGAGATAGATTGTTCTTAGTTGGGAAGGGGGTCAAGAGATGGAGGGAGGGCAGAGGGAAGGGAGGTATCTTGGTTACTTTTCTCTCATTGCCTGATGCCCAAAGTTAAGGAAGGAAAGGTTTATTTGGCTCACAGTATGTGGAGGTTTCAGTCCATAATCAGCTGAGTCCAAGGCAGGTTGGTGTGGCAGAGGGGCAACAGTTCATGGTGGCAGAAGACAGCAAAAGCAGCAAGAGCAAAAGACGGAGGAGCACAAGAAAAGACCCTATCCCTTATATTGTATATTGGTGTAGCACTCACACCCATAATCCCAGCATTGGACCATGAATCAATCACAAATTCTAGAAGCCTGCCCCCATGCCTGTATGAAGTTTTGGGGGGACATCCAGACCATAACAGGAGGGAAAGGGATTAAAAAAAGAAATTAACATTGTTATGTGCATGTATCAACTCCACACAAGGAATATAAACATGTACTACAAACATATACTAATAAAAATTTTTAAAAAGAGAATAAGAAGAGAACATGTTATAGAACAAAGAGGCTAGTCTGAGGCACAGCTAGATTTAAATCCTGCCTGTACTACTAAGCAGCAAAGTGATGTTTGATTGGTAATTTTCCTAGAACCCAGTTTCCTCATCTGGAATATGGAGATGATATTACCTATCCTAGATGCTGCCAATAGAATGCATGATCCATAGTAGTTTTTTGATAATCATAACTGTTACAGACCATGTATATTTCTCAAGCACAATAATATAGGTGATAATTTAGGATAGTTAATTCTGACCAGGGCTAACACAAAAGAGGAAATTGGGCACAATCAACCATGCTCCTGATATATAGGCTCTAAGAAAGTTTGTATACTTTTCTCTCAACATATGTACTTTAACTGATTCTTTTTTGTAATCTAATGTGTGTGTCCTCTTCCCTCAAGAAACAGTGAACCCTCTGCAGGGAAATACACCCCTATCTGATTCACCATCAGGTTCCTAGCACAAAGAACAGTGTCGGACACAACTAGAGCACAGGACAATCAGTTATTATTTATTTTTGGTTTCCAGGGGTCACATGCTCATGTCAGAAGTGAGTTCCTAGTCTTCTGTTCATTCAGCGTTTAAGACACTTAGAGCTGATATGTGCAAGACATGTATGGGGAGGAAGTCTGATAACCAGAGTATCTGCATAGCTGAAATCTATGGTACTGTGTCCCCTGAGCCCCTTCCTATGGCTCAGAACCTATGCATGACCTCATGTAGCCAATAGCCAGTTGACTGTGTTTTCTCTCCTTTATCTACTCTGCTGGGCTGAACTCTGTGTTTATATCTCATTACTATCTTAGATTCTGGGGTCTGTTTTCTCTCTCTCCCTCTGTATCTCTGTCTCTCTGTCTCTCTGTCTCTGTCTCTTTCTGTGTCTCTTCTCTCTCCTCCCCCCCCTTCCTCTTTCTCTCCCTGTCTCTTTCTCCAAAGTCTTCCTATGTATATCAGGCCAGTTTTCAACTCACTATGTAGCTCAGGCTAGCCTTAAACTTGCAGCAATCCTCCTGCCTCAGCTTCCAAGTACTGGGATTACAAGCATGCTCTTCATTCCCACTTGGAAACTTTAATTAATTCAATAAATTATAAGTAACCTTTTCACCTGCCCTCTCTTGTTGGTATGTGGTCACTGAACTCACAACCACATGGCTACCCTGATAGTTGCCATGAGATTGTGGTCACTTCCATCCTGCTTGGTGAAGGTGAAGACATTTCACTAGAGAGCTCATGTTTTCTCTCTTCTCAGACCTCTGATCTCCTCCATCACTCTTACTCTTGGCTAATGAAGTCATTATGGTTTATATCTAGTTGTCCTCCGAGACTTATGTGCTCAGAGGTGGGGCTTTTGGGGGGTGATTGAGCATGAAGGTGTGAGTCATCAGTGGATGAGTCCACTGATGAGGTTATAGCTGACTTGCTGTCAGGAAGTGGGATATGGTCGTAAGAGGTGGGTCACTGTGGGCGTGATCTGGAAGGGTTATCTCTTCCCTTCACTTTGCGGTTCCTGTGGCCATGCTCCTCCCCTGCCAGGCCCCTCTGCCCGGCCTTCCAGCTTTGCAGCCTGCTGACTATGGACTGAACCCTCTACAAACTGTGAACCAAAACAAACCTCTCCTTTTCAGGTGGTGGGTGTCACATATTGTTTCAGCAATGAGGAATGTGACTAAGATATTACCTAGTCTAGAGAGAAGTTACCTAGAGTTGCCTTCACAGGCCCTTTTCATATATCTCTTCCTTTCTTGCTCTTACAATGACAACAGAGGGATGGTTTCGCTGAAGGCTGCGGCACTCTCAGCGCTCTGGATCTCATCTGTACATATACAGAGGGCGACTGAAAATTACAGTGAATATTTAAATGTAAAATGTTGTACAGTGTGTGTTTACAGAGCATGATAAAAGATACAGTACTGACAAGTGCCATCCAATGGAAAGGCAGGCTCATAAAAATGTTACAGGGTGTCCTTATCCATCTTTGCACTGGATCTGACACTGTGCAATGTCTGGCTCTTCCCCAAAGTCACACGACCGTGAAGGGTAAGTGTTTTGAATCAGTTTGGAACACGGAGGCAGCCACAACAGAGCAACTAAAGTCACTCAGGAAAGAGGACTTCCAGAACTGCTTCAGCAAATAGCAAGAATGATGGGATTTGTGTCTTTGAAGCCAGGGGCAGTATTTTAAGGGGGGATTAATGGCAATGTGTCTTTCACTGTAATCATTTTTTAAAATGTATATACACACAGTACTTTTCTCTCACACTTCATAGTCTCAGGAACTTTAACGCATTACTTCTTGTCTCTCTGCTCTGGACCTTCAACCCTCGGTCTTGACTAGATCCTTTCTGTAACGCTTCATTAAATTAACAAATCCTCTCATGGACCCTCCAGCGATCATCATCCTTTTCACCTGCACAGCCAGACCCCTCCGAGGCGTCCCTCTCCTCTGCTCCTGTTTTTGTCCTATTCATTTGTAACTATTCCATCTGTCTTCTTGCCCCAGGATCCCACAAGGATCTTATCGTGCACAGCGACAAGGTCCCTGGAGTCGCTTTTCAGTCCCCTTGTGACTGGCTCCACCTGGTCCATTCAGCAGTGTCGTGTGTTCTCCTCTTGGTTCTACAAGCCTATGTCCCTGTTGGGGTTTGTCATTGTTGTTGTCATCGTTGTTTGTTTATTTGTGTGTTTGGCTCACTGGTCCCCTTCACCAACTTCAACTCCTCCACCAGATGTTAAACGTTGGTCCTGTGCCCTCTTCTCACTATACCCTGCCAGATGCTGTCAGTTTATCGTGTTATAGTTAAATGTTTCTTCTGAGCCCCAGATTGATCTCTTCAATGGCCTGCTCATCAAAGAGCACTTGAATTTTTCATGATCCTCGCTTTAAACTTAACTGGTGCATCTGTGATTTCTCCACACTGGTCACCTCCTGTGTCTTCAGTTCAGTGACTGACTCTCATCCACTTAGCTGCCCCTGACCTGGAAATCACCTCGTTCACCTCTTTTTCACTTGTACGTCTCATCAATAATGCTAAAACATTCTCGGATTTTCCCACTTTTCCTGCCACAACTGCAGGGAACCTGGTCTCTTAGCATAGACGTTGTCTGTTTCTTTACTGGTGTTTCCTGGGCACCTAGCATTGTACCCTGCCATGCCCCTGTGCATTTCAGAGAACAGATAGTGCTGGGAAATGAACCTGAGTTGGTTTGCAGTCATTTTCCCCATGGTCATGTGACTTGTGATTCTGGGGACAAGGTCTTTGAACTTTAGAGCTAGCAGGTCCCATGTAGTTATTTTGCTTAAGCCCCTTTTTTTCTTTTGTTTTTAATTGGTGTATAATAATCATGCGTGTTCATGGGGTACAGTGGAATGTTTTCTTACATGTTTACACTATGCAATCATCAAATCAGGATATTTAGCACATCTATCTCCTCTTACAGCTTTCAGGGTTTTGTTTTGTTTTGTTTCAGTGAGAACATTCAAAATTCTGTCTTGTACCTACAGTGAAATATCTAATTCAATATTGTCACCCAAAACAGAACACCAGAACTCACTCCTCCTACCTGTAACTTTGTACCCTTTCACCACTATTCTCTCCTTCCTGGAGTCTCCCCGACCTCCACTAACTACTCAGATAAGGAAACTGAGTCATAGAGGGTAGATGAGTGGTTCAGGGTGACAAGGTGGTAAGTGACAATGTGAGTCCTAGACCTCAGCCCCCTGGTTCCTGAGGTAAAGCTGCTGTCCTCCTCCAGGGCTCTGTGATAGGGCCAGTGGGATAAAAGATCCGAGCTCACTATTGACCTGAGGGAGGTAGCTTCAGAAAACATAGATTTATGGTTTAGTTTTTAGTTTGGACTAGAGCTAAATAAATCTGATTTCAAATTTAAGGTTCAAAACAAATGAAAAGGATATGCATACCTAGGGGATTGAGCTTTCTGGGCGTGGTTTAGAATCAATGCGTTGGCAAAACCATGCCATCCTCGAAAGGCCCACTAGGTGGCAGGTTTCAGCTATGTTACGCTCGTCTTCCTGCTCCAGTGAGGGCTGCGGAGCGGGCACTGAATGGGTACAAAGAGCGCACTCTTGGGGCCGTGCTTCCTGCATCCTTTTAGGCTGTGCAGTGGTCACTGTGTGAGTGACAGTTAAATGACAAGAAATGTAATTTACCAACAAAACAAACAAACAAAAAGGACTGGCTGATGTAAGTTTATGTACCCAGATGAATAAATTCGCACCTGCCTCTGAGTCCTTGTGGGCTATTTTGAACAGTTTGGTTGGTCTCTCAGGGACCAGCATATGGAAGATCTTGTATTTTCATGTGCTGAAACTGATTTAAATTTCTGTTCCCTGCTGGGTCTATCCCTGATCACATAGATATCTCCCCTCTTAGTTGCTCTGTTTCTTCACTTTTCTCCTTTTAACAACTTTTTTTTTTTAAAGCATTGAGTATGTGCAAGGTCCTATGTTAGGCAGATGCTAATGTGAGGGCGAATAAAACAGACACAGCCTCTACCTCCACGGAGCTTTTATTCTTACAGGAAGAAGACTATTAAACAAGCAACTTTAATATTGCTATGTGTATGCCTTGTTAGCAAAAGTACAGTCAGAGAGGAGAAAATTCAAGATCGCATCCAAAGCTTGAGTTAACCAGGTAAAATGGAGGGTGTAGAAGAAAGTAAGAAAATTCGTGGAGGAAACAGCCTGAAGGAACCACCTAGAAGTGAGAAGAAAGAGCACAGCACCTGGAATATGGAGCATCTGGTAATGGCGAGGTGGCTAAAGGCAAGGGAGGGGGTCTGCCCAGGAAGAGGGGACGCTGGGAGATGCGCAGGAAGCAGACCGTGAGTATCTGGTTAGCCATGTTGAGGAACTTAGTGACATCAAGGGCCATTGTGAACTGTCGAGTTAAGCCTTGGTAAATATATGGACATAGAAAATGGAGAGGCATATGAGCCCCAACATGAGAGTTAGTACGTGTCATTTCCTCTAGGAAAAAAAGATGCCTCGCTCCATTTCCAGATACCCACCTCCATCCACTCCATACTTGTTTTCCTCAAATTGGGGCCTATAAACCTATTCTTGGACCTAGTGCTCCTTTGCAAGAATTAAAAATTTTTTCATTTACTAACACAACACATATTAGAATAAGAATATTCTAGGTCATCTGATCATCTCCTGCTGGGGTATCAACATGATTCAAGAATATTCTAGGTCATCTGATCATCTCCTGGGGTATCAACATGATCCATTTCCATCCTCTCTGGAAATATTTAATTTCTTCGATCTCACCATAATACATTTCCAGAGGACAGCAGGAGAATTCTTGGCACAACGCTGAGCCTGGGAAGAAAATGAGGAATTTAGACTAGATGGCCTGGCCCGTGGCTTAAGTAAATCAGAGCTGGTAGCACCAACACAGCACTAGAGATTTCAGTAGGGTTCTTAGTAACCTCCCAACAGTGAAAACAAGCTAGGCTGATGCGGGCAGGCACCCTGGGCCTGCTCCCTGGAAAACAAAGATCCAGGGATTGTCTTTTGGGATGTTTCTGTAGTGTCTGGTGGGATGCTGCCATTTTTCAGTCCAGAGCTGGAAGTTGGGAGGAGTGGGTGGGGCGGGAGAGTGCTCTGCTGGCTGGTTCCTCTAACAACAATAAATAACTTGGAGCCACAAGGGAAGGAATCCAGGATTTTGTTTGTCTGCCTTGGCAAGAGCTCCCTCCACCCACAGGCAACACAAAGGAGGGCGGGCCCAGGAAGCAGACAGAGGCTCCAGGCTCTGCAGCCTGCGCAAGGAACAATCTGGGGGACGCTTTAAAAGAAAATGACATTAAGAATTTATAAACAGATTACCTCTGCTTAGAGAAAATCTGTGCAAACTTTGGGAAACATTGTGGACAATGTACAGTGGGATAGTGAGAGAAAGCTATTGTTTTTTCCTCCGATTCAATTTATTTTGATAAAATAGACATAAAATTTACCACCAGTGATTTTTACGTATGTGGTTCAGTGCACTTATGTGCATTTACATTGTTCAGCTGGTGTCTTTCACCTGCAAACTCACTTTCCCTCACAACGGGCTTTCCCTGATTTTTTTGAGCAGAACAAATGAAGCCAATGAGGCTCTCGCTGGCTTCATCCTCACCTGGAGGAGCGGTCCGGGTCCAGGTCGCAGTGGCACGTAGGACACCTGTGCTGTCGCTGAACTCAGATATTTACCTGTGAATAGATTTCTATCCCAGAAATTAAAAATAAGTAACCCATCCAAACCTGAAGGTAGCGCTTTCTCTTCCCAGACTTCATGGCACCAGCACCAGGCCTTCCTCGTATCCCCAGAGATGGACTGCAGGGAGTGGCAGGATACAAGGCTTCTCCCAGGGTACAAAATGTTCTGACCGTGTTCAGGTTGGATAAAAACACAGCTATGCTCTGTTTAGGATGGGGGTGGGGAAGAGTAATAATAAAATCAGTCCCATTGTGTGTCAGGATAGTGGGTGAGGTCATACGTGTAAAGTGCTTGGCTATCTCAGGAATGATGAGCTAATTTTATTTGCACAACTGAATCCTAAAGAGGTAAATCACAAGGGAACAGGCAGTTTTTCTGAAACTTTGCTTCAAGAAAATGATTTAGATTTATAGCTCAGTTTCTTACAAACTCTTTATGTTGTCTATGCTATAATTTGCATCTAGAATATCCCCCCAAATCCCACGTGTTCAAGGTTTAATCACTACTGGGAGGAGGTAGAACTTTTAGGAGATAGAGGCCTGGTGGAAGGAAGGAGGTCACTGGATGCGTGCCCTCTGAGGGGACACTGAGGACTAGCCCTTTCCTTTCTCTTTCTCTGTTCCCTGGCTGCCAAGAGTTAAGCACCTTCCCCTGCCATGTGTTTCCACCATGATGTTCAGCCTCACTACAGGCCCAAAAGCAATGGAACCAAGCAGCTATAGACTGAAACTTCTGGCACCATGAGCCAAAAGAAACGTTTCCTCTTTGAAAGTTGATTGTGTCAAGTGTTTTGTCACAGTGATGGAAAGCTTACTGGCACAGTCTGTAACTCTGTATATTATACTACTGGACTTCAGATGGTCCTACTCTTAAGATCCAGCACTGTCCCCCCAGTCAAGTCACTAAAGGGGAAAAATGTGTGTTCTGCTAACTCTGATTTTAAAAAAATATTAAACGAGTGAAACATTTCATTTTTTGACCATTCTGATAAGATGAGGTTTGATTATCCCAGATGTATTACATGGCATTCAGACATAAGAAGATTGTAGTACAGTTAATGCATGAAGCCAAAACACAATAGGAATAGCACAAAACTACTTTCCATGATAATTTTAGAAACCGTTGCACAGTGGAACATTGTTTATGGTGTAAATTTAAATGATTGCATGAAATCCTGCTTTAATAAAAATGCATACATGTGGTTGAGATGTGAGAGTTAATGTGAAAAAAAATGAAAGCTAGTGTTATCATAGTATGTGCTTTTTTTGAGACAGTATCACTATATCACCCAAGCTGGCCTTGATCTTGCGATTCTCCTGCCTCAGCTTCCTAAGTGCTAGGATTAGAGGCATTTGCCATCATGCTCAGCTAGCACAATCACTTTTACCAAGTATTTTCAATCTATAAAATTTAAATAAAACCATTAGAAGAGGGAGCAAAAGAAAATGTAATAAAGGATAAAATATAAAATGATAAGTTCTACATCTGCTGGTGTCTACCTGTGTACAATGATAGAGAATTTAAAAAAACAAAAACAAAAAAACCAACAGACCAAGAAATCAGTTTTCCTCCAGGCTCTGTGCTGGGCTTCCTTGAAAGCTTGAGTCTTCTTCCTCAGCGGGTGCACAGTTGCTAACTCACAGCCCTGAGGAGTCTGCCAAGGACCTCCCATCTCACCTCGCATCCTGCATTCCCCACTTGTCTGTTCAGTCCTGGGAACTTTAGGACTCTGTCACCTGGACTTGCTTGGTGACTTCCTGCTCATACTCTTGGCTGGATTGACTTTTGGGCTTAATACTGACTTCTCCCTAGTCTCCCTTTCTCACCCCCACCCACCTTTTAAAAACCCAAGTGAGATTTGGTGTCTATTTGCCTCATTGAAGTTTTGCTGATGAACTTGAATTGGCAGCTGGAACAAAGCAGGGAGCGTAGGACTCTGGGTAGCAACCAAAATTAATGTGGGAGAATGTGCCTGCTTGCATGTATTTTCCTTCGTTGCTCATTGAAGGGTGTGATACATTGCCCACATGGGTGAGCAGCTTGGGAAAAGAGGCAGATGATAGCAAGGAAACATATAAGAGCAGAAGCAATGACCACAGCAAGCACATCACAGCTGG
>RJWT010012058.1:0-22740 GCA_004365215.1 Cuniculus paca
CCTACTCGAGCTGAACAGTTGAGTGAAAGGAATAAAGGCTAGGGTGGGGTTACTTTCAAGCATGCTTAAATCTAGGTACCTAACTGATGTCACTGGGGATCTGGGTCTCCCCGTCCTGCTCCCCTTCTCCTCGCTTCACTCCCTTTCCCTATGAGGGAGTAGAGATGGCCCCCAGCAGCCCCCAGCTTGCATCCCACCAGTTTACCAAGTCCTATTCGGAGCTTTTTAATAGTGATAGCAGCAAGCCCAAGGAAGTTTCATTGGTTCATCCAGAGTGGATGTCCAGCTGTGAGCCATTTTTCCTGTTCTGACTGACCAGGCTTGAGGCGTGTGCCTGCTCTTAGAACTCGAGATGGGTGCAGGTCCAACTAGACCAATATAGAGTGGTAGGTGGAGGCTTTCCCTGGGGAACATAACTTCTCCTGAGGCCTGGAACAAGTCCTTTACCCTCTTTTTGCTTCAGTTTCCTCTACTGGGTAAAGAAAAAGGAAGATGGCTATTATTCTTGGGCTTTGCCAAGTAGCCCAAAGTGGGAGGAGCATGAATCTCCACCTGTTGTCATCTGTACCCTGTGGCCAGGAGTTCCTCCCCTAGCCCTGGTGTCCTGCCTTCTAATCCCTTGCTAGGCTACCTGCTCACCACTGGTGCCCTCTCTACAGGTCAGTGGACTTCCTCCTGGACTCCAGCCTGCGCAAGCTCTACCCATCAGTGGGGAAGCCCAGCTCCTCCTGACCCAACCTGGTGTGTGGTCCCTGGGTTGGCCCCTTTCTGCCAGGGAGTGTGGGTGCCTGGCTTCCCGGAATCCCTAGCCCTGGCGCCTGAGTGGATTTGAGCCGGATAGAAGCTTAGAGATAAAGAGCTCAAGGAGCAGTGGCTGCAGCAGGACCTGACCATATCAACTCCATGGACTCTATTGTACTGAGCAGAGTGGACCTGGGTGGGTCTGGCTCTGTCTTTTCATGACAAAGTTAATCCTCCCATGGAGGATAAGCAGACTGGGGCCCAGAGAGGGCAAGGAATATGCCCAAGATTACTTGCCAAGCTGGGTGCCAAGATGCCCAACTGCTTAGCTGAGTCGCTTCATGGCAACGTGGCTGGATGACAGCAGATACTCAGGGAGAAACAGGAGCGCAGCAGCCGAAAACCTCAGGACGAATTCTCTAGGCAGCCCATCCCTGGTGCAGGGGCTGCTGGGGCCTGGCTGAAAGGCAAGACAATCCTGAGCCAGGTGCTGGCCAGGCCAATAAATCCTTGAAAAGTCGAGTTCTTCTTCTCTGTGGGGGAGGAACAAGAATGTGGTGTAGGAGCAGGGCTTTGCTTTGAGGTAAATTGCAGGAGCAGCGAGTGGGCTGCAGTCAGGGGGGAGCTTCCTGAGCCTGCAGGAACAGGTAGGGGAAAGCAAGGGAGAGTGTCCCAAGGAGGGACTAGTGTATGAGCAGGTCCAGTCAAACCCAAGGAGCCAAATGGACAGAAGGACTGAAATGAAGGGTTAGGTGCTGAGATTTGGAAGGGCCAGTGGGGTGTCACCCAGATCAGCAAGGGCCCTGTGGGCCATAGTAAAATCTAGACTCTGTGCTGGACTATTGAAGAAGTAGTTTGCCAGATAGCAACACTTGAAAGGGATGTCTTAGTCTGTTTTCTGTTGCTATCACAAAAGACTTGAAACTTGATAATTTATTAGGAATAAGGGTTTATTTGGGCTCTTGGTTCTGGAGGCTGGGAAGTCCAAGAGCATGGCACCAGCATCCTCACAGCTTCAGGCGAGGTCCTCATGACTCTTCAGCTCATGACAGAAAGTGGAGTTGTATGTGTGCAGAGGTGAGAAAACGGGGCTCCATTCTTACAAGAAAGGCATTCATTTATTCATGTATTCATCCATTCAGGCATTCATAAGGGCTTTGCCTCCATGATCCAGACATCTCCCACCTGGCCCTACCTCTCAACACTGTGGCATTGAGGAGTTAAGTTCCAACACATGGAATTTGGGGTACACACTCAAATCATAGCAAGGGACAAGCTAGTGTCTGCTGCCATCATCCAGGCCTGAAGAGAGAAGGAAGATGTGGTGGCAGAACACGGGGGACGGAAGCTATAGGAACGAATGGGATCAGCTAGATGAGAGAGGAGGACTTGAACCCAATCATTGAGTGCTGGGGCAGCAGCCAAAGGAAAAAATCCAGAGGGAGGGTTCCTACCACACAGGGGTCATGGCCAAAAGCCACTTTCATCTCCTTAGTTTTGGGGAAAGGAAGAGTGGACCAGGCTTGAGTCTTCTATGTGACTCTGTATGCTTTGAGACCTCTGCCAGGTCACTTGTCTTCTCTGATCCTTAGAATTTAGATGAGGAAAAGAGGGATGGTGCTACAACTACTCACTTCCTGCATTAGCAGCAGAGCCAGGTCAGTGGGGTGCTGGTAAATGTTTAACCACTGGCTTGCTGGGGTAGGGGGAATCTGACTTATTGATACTCGTGGTCTCATTGCTTCTGATATGGCCTTTTTCAAGTCACCCACATGAAGCCCCTGAGCATAACTAGGGCACGATGCCCAGTGGCACACTAATGTGCAATTCCCAGCAGACACTGTACAGTGGGGTCCCCTTACTCAAGGGAATACTTTTGAGGACACTTCAAATTGCAGATAGTGCCAAACCTGACACATACTATATTCTTTCCTGTGCATACATACCTGTGATCAAGTTTAACTTATAAATTAGGGCATAGTAAGAGATTAAGAACAACTATAATAACAATAATGGACTAGAACAATTATAACAATGTACATACTGTGATAACACGAATTGGCTGGGGATGTAGCTCAGTGAAGGGTTTTCGTTCAATCCTTATTCCTAGTAACAAAAACAAACCAAAACAATTTCCCTTACACCAAAAACAAAAACTCATCACCACCATGTATCTTTAGAGCCAGGCATGGTAGCACATGCCTGTAATCCAGCATTCTGGAAGGCTGAGACAGGAGAATCACAAGTTCCAGCCCAACCTGGGCAATTTAGTGACACAGCAAGGCTCTATCTCCAATCAATCAATCAATCAATCAATCAAAAGAGTTGGAAGTACAGCTTAGTGTGAAGGCGCTAAGTTCAATCCCTTGTATCCCCACCACCAACAACAATAAAAAAGTGAAGAATTGTTTATTTTTGGAATTTTCTGTTTAGTATTTTTGGGTCATAGTTGACCATGAGTAACTAAAACTGGAAGTGGGGGGGCGGCCACTATAAATATAAATAACTTCAAGAGTATAGATGGCAGTAAAGTGTAGCAAGGTAATAAGGAAGCCACATTTAAGTATTTACTGTTTTTAATGTGATACACAGATATTCTTCATTTAGCGACTTGCCTGTTTAATGACTTTGGATTTAACGACCCATCACTCAGATTTAAGACTTGTGTGTGTGTGTGTGTGTGTGTGTGTACAGCTCTGCACATCTTGTTTTTAGAGCCTCAGTGTCTTTCTGTATAGCACACCTTGTTTGTACAAGTTTTGCTGATTGTCCTGTACAGTACAGTACTAGTTTTATGTACCGTAGTTTTATTTGCGTAACTCTTACAGTACTCCATGTAAGAGTTACGCAAGTAAAACCAAAACCATCAAGTTGGAATTTCATTTACACTTCTACCATTTCTTTGTTCTAAATATTATAAAATACATACTATACACAATTCCTTATTTAGCTTTCAATTCACTTAACAATTTAGTCACGGGAACATAACTTGGTTGTTAAATGAGGAATTTAAATCAAAGTTTATGTCATTTCTTTTTTTAACATTTAATTTTTAATACTGGCTATGTTTGACAACCAGTTCATAAAATTCCTGGCAAGCTAACAATTGGCTCTGGCCCCTACCAGTTTTTCTACATACCACTCATGGCCCACAGGCAAGAAGATGTGCAAGTAAATCAGACAACCTGTGGCTGGTCGTGGAGGTGCACAACTATAATCTCAGCTACTAGGAAGGCTGAGGCAGGAGGGTTGCAGGTTCAAGGCCAGCCTGAGCAATTGTCTATACTGAACACCAACAAATTAAAGGAAGAGAGCTTCATTTTGTCTCATGCATTTTTAGAGGTTTCAGTCCACAGCCAACTGGTTCTGGGGCAGAAACAGCATGAGGGAAGGGCCTGCTGAGGAGGAAAACTGCTCATGGCATGGCCTCCAGGAAGTAGATGGCAAAGGGAGGAACCAGGGAGGGAGACAGACTCTTTCAGGTTACAGCCCCAGTGAGCCATCTCTTCTGGCAGGGCCCTACCTCCTACCATCACATTTAGCTATAAAGTCCCCACAGTCCAATCACCTTTCAAAAGCCCTGCCTACCCTTATTTATGGCAGCACAATTCATAATTGCTAAATCTTGAAAGAGGCATATGTGTCCATCGACAGCAGAATGGATAAAGAAAATGCAACGTTTATACACAAGTACTACTGCCCTAAAAAGGATAAACTTAAGTCATCTGCAGGAATAGGGATGTACCTTGAGAACATAATGTGAAGCTAAATAGGACCCACAAGTCTAGTGCGTGATTTCTCTTATATAAGGAATCCCAACTATAGATAAAGAGCAAAATAAAAGATGAATAATAGAAAGTAGGGAGATAGATCTTTTCCAAATGGGATGGAGGCCTAGAGATGGAGGGAGGAGGGAAGAAGGGGAAGGGAGGGAGAGAGGGGAAAGGGAATAAAAAAGAATTCAGTAGTGTTATGTATGTGTTCCAACTTTCCATGATGGATGTGATCATTGCGTATCACAAATGTACTAATAAACCATAAAAATTGGGGGGGGGGCTATGAGTGCATGAGGCTGTGTATGGGTGGGCGCACCTAGATATAAACCCTAACAGCAACTTAGCAAGACTCTGTCTCAAAATGAAAAGGGCTGGGGATATTCACAGATTCTACATTATCAAACGCAGTCAACCACAGATGGAAAATACTTGGGAAAAATATTGCATCTGTACTGAATATGTATAGGCTTTCTTTCTTGTCATTATTCCCTAAACAATACAGTATAACAACTATTTACATAGCATTTATGTTGATGGGGTGTTATAAGTCATCTAGAGATGATTTAAAGTACAAACTGGGCATGGTGGTGCACGCCTGTAATCACAGCACTCGCGAGGCTGAAGCAGGAGGATCGCTGCGAGTTTGAGACCAGCCTGGGCTACAAAGTGAGCTCAAGGCTGGCCTGAACTGCATAGTGAGACCCTGTCTCAAAGAGACCAAAAAAAAAAAATAGGAGGCTGTGTATGGGTTCTGTGCAAATACTATGGCATTTTATACAAGGCATTTGAACATCTGCAGATATGGGCATCCTGGAGGCTGGGGGGAGGGCATTGTCCTGGAACCAATCTTACTTAGACAGTGAGAGACAATGGTACTGGAGTTCGGTTGTGCCAATGTGATCTCAAACTTTAGTTTCTTCATCTATAAAGTGGGACTGATTGCATCTACTGCATACCATTTTGGGGAAGGTTACTGGGAGGATTAAAGAGAAAAATGGAAGCCCCAGCACACCCTCTGGCAGGCAGGTGACAAAGAGAAGCATTTATTAGCAATCTACAGCAGGTGCAGTCTTCCTTTTTAAATTTTAAAAAATATAAACAAATTTTATTCGTACATGTTTGCAGTACCTAATGAGTACATTCATCATGGGGAGTTAGTGCAGGTATAAAACACATCTTGATTTTTTTTACTTCCCCTTCCCTTCCTTTTCCTTCCCCAGCTACTTCTTTAGTATAAGGAGGCACAGAGGGTCAATGGTCTTCTAAGGTCACGGGCATACAAGCTAACCACCAGTTTGCCTGAGGTTTCCAGAAACCTGTCTCACCAATTGCCCTACCCATTTGACCCTAAGGCCTCTACCAGTGCAGGCTGCCTCACTGGGATGGGGTTGACACACCAGATTGCACCTGGGTTGTGAGGGTCCGAACTAAGTTCTCAGTGGGACCTGGTTTGTGGCTTGGAGCAGAGCTGAGGAGAGGGACCAAGGTCTGCTTCAGCCTTGTGTTTTCACCTCTCAGTTCCCTGGAGCTGTTGGCTGCTGAGAATCCCTGAGTAGCGCAGGGAGTACCATAAGGAAAACAGGCTGTTCCTGCATCCTAGGAAGAGGTGACGGACAGTTTCCCAGTCACTTTCTTCTCTCCAGACCTCCTGGGTACCCTCATGGGAGGCTCTTGTGATAGGGGGCGCTGCCGTCACATCTCAGGCACCCTTAGCTCAGGTGGGACTTGCCCAGAAAGCTCCCTTCCCAGAGGGGCCAGTGCAGCAGGAGGCTTGCAGAAAGAGGGCCAGGCCCACCCTACAGAATGCTGATAGCACTGATGGTGAAGCCCAGACATCTACAGGGGAAGATGTGGATCACTGAGAGCATCACATGGCCAGAGGTGTCAGGCTCCATCCACCTCTGAGGCTTAGACCCCAGAGGGCTGGCTTAGGAGCCTATGAAATTTGGTGGCCAGGGCCCAGCTCATCTCCAGCTTTCAGACAGCAGGAGCTCCAGTGTCCTCTCAGAGAAGCGAGGGTAACAACAGAGACTCCACCTGCCAGTTTGTGAGGGTGGACAAAAGATGCCCAGATCTCTTGGCACAGAACAGTTGCTTGTCCCCTTCCAGGTAGCCCAGCTTCTACATTTCCTCCTAATCCCCTAGATTTAGCAAATAAAATAACAAGAGGTGCAATTAAATTTGAATTTCAGATAAACAATGAGTTATGTTTTAGTAAAAGTCTGTCCCTAATATTGCATGAGATGTATTTATATTAAACTGGGCACAGCTGTATCTCATCTGGCAACCCTCCTGTGGGGGCATCCGTGGAGCTGCAGTGCTCTCCGCAAACACAGCGGCCCTGTAGAGGTAGAAAGCCTTCTTTCCTGCCAGCCTTTTCCCAGGGAGGGAGTGGGAGGCAATTCTCAGGGGTGGTCAGTTCTGAGTTAACTGGAAATATCTCCTCTGATGGGTAGGGAGACAGGAGAACCAGCTGAGAGGTGGCGGATTCTGGGAGTGATCCCTTGCACGGAAGCAGACCCTCTTGGGTAGAGGGGAGAGAGATGTCTGCCTTGTAGCTTTTATCCTGGAGCTGGCTGGAAAGGGGTAGCTTCCTGCAGTGCTCACAGTCACCACAGGGGAACAGCAGCTCCCTACATGCCCACGTTGGCTGGTTCAAACAGGCCACTGACATCTGTTAGTGAATTGTTCCTAGTGGCACTGGGTCCTGTCCTAAATGCTTCATGTGCAGTAGCTAATTTAATCTTTAGACCCTGTTGTTAGATAGGCATTGTTTGACCCCTCTTTCCTGGAGTTGGAGTCATTGGTCCAAATTCACACAGGGCCCCACCTCCCACGACCTCTCCCAGTCTGAGTCTGCTTCCCCTTTGGCCCTCCAGCCTGTGACCTTTACAGTCAGGGACAAAATTGACTTATAGGCTGTATGACCTTGGGCAAGTTACCTAATCTCTCTGAGCCTTGGTTTCCTTGATATACAGTTCTCCTTAATTACTTGAAGTTGCTGCGAGGATTATAAGAGAAATGACTGGAAAAGCATTCAGCCAGTGAGAGCTCTACAAATATTGGCTATTATTATTATTTTTGCTGCTGCTGTTGTTGTTATTGTACAGATGGAACCAAGGACCTCATGTATACTATGAAAGTGTTCTATCACTGAACTGCATTCCCAGTGCTGTTTGTTTGTTTGTTTGTTTTTGAGACAGGGCCTTTGAAAGTTGCCCAGTCTGGTCTCAAATTGGTAATCTTCTGCCTCAGTCTCCCCAGTAGCTGGGGTTACAGGTATGCACCACTGCACCCAGCCATGTGGGTTATTATTTTTGTAATGAAAGACATCCGCTTCAAGGACAAATGATTGAATTGTTTCATCTGATGACTAATCCAGATATAATAATTATACAGCTCAGGAATTCTACTCCCGAGAATTTCTTCAGAGGAAATAATTAGATGGTCATCCAGAAATGTGCACTTCAGAATGGTCGTTGTGCTCTTATTTGTGTGAATAAATGTCTTGAGAAGTCTTTAAGTGGTCTATGCCTTGGAGAACATTGTTTGACCTGCTTATGCTGTTAGCTGAATCCTCTCAAGTCCTTCCTCTGTCCTGATACCTTCAGTTTCTCCCGATGGCCTCCAGGATCCAGTCTGGACATCACAGCAGGTCATTCAGAGTCATTGGCTTTGGCAGTCTCATTTTTCACCACAACACATTCCTGCATCTGGAGCATTACACCTCCTAACTCTTTGTCAATGAGTAATAGTTTAGTAGAAGTGTGTCCCAAATGTTGAATTGAATCACTTTGTACCACTATCAGCTTGCTCCAGGTGAGAGCATCAAGTTCCTGTACAACGTGCCTTAGTCAGCATCAACTCTCACTGTCCTGTCAATCTCGTGTGAGTGATGAGGACACGGGACCTTCCCTAAGTCAGGAGGTGCTGCAGGCAGGTGGTGCTGGGTGTCATACGTGAGAGTAGGTGAATGTATTTGGATTGAGCCCCGCTCAGCCATGCCTTAGGCTTATCTGTGGGCTACTAGTGAGCCTTCTTCTTCCTCAGCCCCCTCTGGGCCCATCTAAGGAAGCTTGGGAGTGTGGGTCACGTTCCTTTTCACTATGGTGCCCCAAAAGGGCTTCTGCTGACTATTGTGGTCTTGCTTCTTGGTAAGTTCTCGGCAGTGGGGTTTTCTTCCTCCTGACCTGTCTTTCCTAGAGCCTTGCCCTGTCCTGGCAGCCATGCACCTGGTGAATTGCCTCAAGGACAACTCCCACCCATCCCCACCCTGCAGCAGGGGCTGAACTTGGCATCCTGGAGATATAAACAGGAGGAGGCTCACTTCCAGATGGCCCAGGAATCACTCTGCTGGGCGCCCCTCTGAAACTCAGCCCCACTTCCTAGTGCCCCCTTATCTCCCTGGAGTGTCTTCCTTCTCCCCCCACTGAGAAGAAAGGATGCACTCCGATGTGGAAGGCTCATGGCAAACTCCAGAAGCCTGCGTCTAGCCCACGTTGAAGGGTGGTGTGAGACTGTATGGGAACCACTGTGTGGGCACCCAGACCTTGTAGCTCCACTGCTTCAGAGGCTATGCAACCTCGTCTTCAGCCAGGGCTCCAGGTAGCTGCCAGTGTAGGATAGAGGGGGGAGTGCAGAGATCTGCTACATGTAGGAACCCAGCCCCAGCTCCTTTGGGTCTGGCTCGGCTGGCCCAAGGACATGGGGCAGTGTGGGGAGATCTGCCTGTCATGCTTTATCGTTATTGATGGTCATGCCCACAGGTAGACATTGATGACCTGTTTTGAACTTGCTGGGATCTGGGCCTGCCCTTGCCCCCCAGGACAGTGTAAGTGTTTGGCAGAGGACGAGCTGTTCTTCTCAGCCAGGATACAGCCTTTGGAGTGGCTACAGTGACCTTAGTGTCTTGCCACTCATAGCTGACTTTGTGACATCTGCACTTTGCTCAAGTGAGCTGCATCTGGTCAAAACTTTAGAAATGGGGTGGGTACTCCTGAATGTGGTTTCATGGAGTAAGGCAGTCCCATAATGTAAGCCTCTTGTGGCTTCCCAGGAAACTGGTTCCTACTCTTAGTTGATGGTCCACCTGGCCCCAGGTGCTTGTCAATAGGCCCCAAGCCTGTCCCTTGGTCCCAGCAATATGAGACTCTGTGGTATAGCATGAAGGCTTTATGCTTAGTGATGCTGTGGGAGGTGAGCCCAGGGGCTCCAGAGGTGCCCCAGACCCTGCTGAAAGTCTGGGGTTTTCTTGTTCTTTCTCTTTCCCCTCCCAGAGCTATTTTAGGGTCAGCCCTAAAACCCAGAGAATCAGCAACCCTTGGGAACATGTTAAGGTTATGTTTTATAAAATAAGATTATGTGCTGTCATGTAGAAAATGCTCAGTCCCCTACTTTTCTTAAGCATGTCTCTTACGCATAGGTGAACACACTTTTGTACAACTAATTGTATCCTAGAATCCTATTGCAGATGCTACCCAAGGGTTCCAGTCTGTGCCAGTTGTAAACCAGTGTTACAGTGACAAAATATTCATGGATAAGAGAAAATCAGGAGGAAAGTTTACTCCAGGGCCTGTTATGGGCTGGTGATGTGACAGTCACACTAGACCTGGCTTCCTTTCTGTGGCACTCAGTTGCTAGAAGATAAATGTACCATAATGTCATCCAGGCCTGGGTGTCCCAAGTTCATCCTTGGTCCCTCATTCAGGATCATATCATGTACTGGACAAGGTGAGAAAGTTTAACCTTGCTGGCCTGAACCTGTTGGTATTAGATAAGAGCCTTGAATTCTGCTGGAAATCCAGTTTTTACACTTCTTC
This sequence comes from Cuniculus paca, assembly GCA_004365215.1. NCBI lineage: Eukaryota > Metazoa > Chordata > Mammalia > Rodentia > Cuniculidae > Cuniculus > Cuniculus paca. The sequence continues at coordinate 10,337 of RJWT010012058.1, forward strand.
ATGTAGGAGAATTCTTACTTCAAACTATGGGACACTGGGAAAATTCCTTCCATTTTATGGGCCTGGAAGCCATGACACAGGGTCCTGCCAGCTGGAGCCTGAGGTCTGGAAACTGAGCAATGGGAAGAAGTGGAAAATTTCAGGTGGTCCTGTGCCAAGATGCTTCACCTGTGCCATAGAAATCCTCACTTGGAAATGTAGGTGGCCTCTCCCTTGTACAAGTAAACCAGGGAAAGGAAAGTCCAGAGATGCCAGATGACCACGCACTGTCACACAGCTAAGGTAGCCATGCTAGAACTGGGGTTTGGGTTGGGCTGTCTCCTCTTGGAAAGCTGTTGTCCTCCTACTTCCTGATTACATGTGTCTTTTTGCCTGGACCTTTAGGAGCTTGCAACTTGCAAATAAGTCGAAAATCTCTCTTTGTGACTGCTGTTGTTAGCTGTTCCCACCCTGGTTTGGGGCCAGGCCAGGGAAGCTGCAGAGGAAGACCAGAAGGGTCTTGGCTTATGTGGGCAGATAAGTGGCACTGCATCCATCAAGAGCATAAGCTCTGGGATGGGAACAGGAGGACAAAGTGAGTCAGGGGTCCAGTGGGGTTGGCTGTGAAGAAGTCAGGATATGAGTGGGCTTGGCTGTGAGCCAGCCCTCTTTGGGAAGGGGGCTTATATATTAGCTTATAGTAATTTATTCCCTGACCACCTTCACCAAACTAATGTAATAAAGCAAATACAGAGCCATTCTAGAAAGTTCAGATCCTTCAACAAGGTATGATCCTATCACCCATATAATTGTTAATTAACATTTTAGTGTGTTCCATCCAGGTGACTTTTACTATATGCATATACATTAATATGGCAGTACAGTTTTCATAATATTCTATAACATGCTTCTCTTATTCTACAGACAGCTCGGTAGGTCAGATACCTCTTTTACATTCCCGATGGTATAATAAAACCCATGAGAGAAGGGTAGAGGAGTTTAACCTGAACCATGTTAATTTAGTTGTCCCCTCTTACCCATGGGGGATACAGTCCAAGACCCCCAGTGGATACCAAATTGTGGAAAATACTGAGCCCCATAGATACTGTGATTTGTCCTATGCATATATACCTGTAATAGAGTTTGATTTATAAATAAGGCACGGTAAGAAGTTAATAACAATAGCTAATAATTAAATAAAACTATTAAAACAATTTAATAAATTATTTAAAATTTATGAATGGTTTGTTTCTGGAATTTTGCATTTAAAGTTTTCAGGCTATGGTTGACTGCAGATAACTGAAACATCAGAAAAGTGAGCTGTGGATAGAGAGGGGGTCTGCTGTCCCTGTGTTCTTCAGCTTTCTCTTAAACCCTGCTAAGTGACATCTCACTGCCCTGTCCCCATTTAGCTGATGAACACAGAACGGCTTTAGTGTGTTGTCTAGTTCTTGGCCTCTCCAGAGACTGTGAGGGACATTGTCCTCCACTCAAGCAAAGAAGGGAAGAGACCCCAGTGACCCCCGCAGGGTTCCTGTGAGAAACGTACACTTATACCATAGTCACAAGGCCACCGAAGGTTCAAGGAACCACCAGTGTCAAGGTTTAAAGGTAGATTCAGGGGCTGGAGAGCAGTCTTTGTCCAGAAAAAGACTGTTCCTTCCCCCAGTCACTGCTGCCCAGGTTCACAAATAGGCGTTCTTGGTCCTGTCCCAGCCACAGCCTTTCTCTCCCACATGCACCTAGCTTTTTCCCCCTGCCCTGGTGAGTAGCTGGGGTGTGCAGTCAGCTCTAGCTGTCCTGCACAGCCTGCCCCATACCTCTGGGTGCTCTAAGGTGCTCCCCACCCCCTTGTTGCTAGCCTTTTTGCAAGATGGTACAGGGCTTGCTGGTGGCCATACTGGCCTTCGCCTGTGTCACTTGGCTCCTCCTGACCCCTCCCTGAGGACAGCTGTCACAGTCTTCCAGTCATGCCATATTTTCTGCAGTTTGATGAATACTCTGGGGCAGCTCCCTATACCACCACCTCCCTGCCACCGTCCTGGACACAGAAGAAGGTGCCAACAAGCTAGGCAGCAGAGAGATCCTCTTCTGAGGAGGAAATGAATGGGAGTCTCTCTCCATCTTGGAGGAAGTCTTGGAAGCAGTAGTCCCTTCTGAAAACCATTGAATAACCTTTCTGTATACTTGCAATGAAGGTTTCTATTTTTCTAGTGGCCTTGTTTTGCCTTAACCTCCTGTGACACTTGTGCTTGTTGGTGTTACATATCAGGGACCAAAGCTGACTTCTATCTGGAGAAACCACCATGGCAGTGAATTGTTGGAGAAGGAGGAAGAGGCAGGAGCTGGGGGGATATTTGGTATCTGCGTAAAGCTGTCCATGGGTTGTGAGATCTTCATGGTAGGGGCCTGTCCTTCCAGCCTCAGCCATAATTAGCCCTTCTTATAAGAATATTCTGTGGCTACCATCTTCAGCCCTCTAAGGGTTGCCAAAATCTTTTCCTTCTTGTTCTTTTTCAGCATTTCTGGGCTGCTGGAACTGGAACTCCTATGTCCTTAATATTCCTTCTTAAACAGCAGGGACCTGCAGGCTGTTGGTCCTCCAGCCCCTAAACTGCTTACTGACCACTGCTAGCTTGGGGTGGGGTAAGTATTGGCCAAAGCTACAAAGCAAGTTTTCTTTCCTCTCCTATGCTGACTCCCAGATGTTTGAAATTGGAGTTGAGCATCTGGTTCCTGAGGGAGGTTGAGCAGAGTGTGGTGGTACATGCCTTTAATCCTAACACTTGCAAGGTTGAGGCAGGAGGATCATTGTAAGTTCAAGACCGGCATTGGCTACAAAGTGAGTGAAAGGCCAGCCTGAACTGCATAGGGAGACCCTGGCTCAAAAAGACAAAAAAAAGAAAAAAGAAAAAGAAAAAGGTATTAAAGGTATTCATGCTGAGGGAGGCAGGTTTCAGGGAAGGCTGCTTTGGGGGTGCAGAGTGGTAGCTGTCAACTACTGCTGAGCATTAGTGAATGTCAATGGGGCACTTTTTGGGTCTTGGTTCCTGTCCTGGCCTTGAGCTCCAAGCACTGCCCTGGTCTGGCAGCAAGTCCCCTGCTCAGTTCCAAAGGAGGAGCCCTGACAAATGATGGTACTCAAAAGCCCTGCTCACAGCTTCCTTCCCCACCAGGATACAAAAGGTCTACACCCTCATCCTCCAACCCTGCTACGTTAGTGGGCAAGGATGGAAGTCCATTCTCCTCCTCCACCCTGCACAGGTGAAACCCAGCCATCCTCTTCCAAGGAGCCCAAGACACGCTTGGCTGAAATTTCAGGTGCTACCACCATAATCTGAGTGAACCTGTTCCTCTCTTCTTCTTCCTTCCCTCCCTCTTCTCTCCATCAATCCTCACTTATAATATCAGATATTCCATTAAATTTTAACTCCACATAAGGAGTAAATTTTAAGTATGTCTCAAATACTGCTTTTTCCTTCTGAAATCTGACAACCCTGCCCGCCTCCCCCTTCCTCCTCTTCTGCACCCCACTCACTCTCCAGCTCAAAGGGAGGGAGTCTTGTCCTATTCTGCAAGTCATTACAGAAACCTGGGGATGAAGAGATGGGGTGAGCATCTTTTCTTCATTCCTATTTCTGCTAACCATAGGCTGCAGGAAACAAGGCCAGTGCCCTTGGGCAAGGATTCAGTTTCCCTTCTCTGAAATCGAGGTAAGATCCTGTGCTCATAAAACAAAAATAAAAAGATCCTGTGCTCGTAAGTGCATTCAGGAAAGTCCTTACAGCTGCTGAACGTTTGCCTGATGGGCCTCAGAGTCAGATTTCATATTCTTCCCAAGGGCAGGTTCCCACTCAACTAGCTGAGCCTCAGCATGATCCCAAAGAACCTCTCATGACACCAGTGAAAGCCTTTGATTCTCATCCATCTCCATTCTCTGGTGTCATCTGGCTCCTTTTGTCAAAAGTTGTGTTAGGGCCTAGGGCTCAAACTAAGAACTCAGTGTCCCCAAATTGGAGCAGGAAGTTGAGAAAAAAAATGAAAACAAAAACGAACGAACAAACAAAACCCAAAAAACCTCTAAATCCCTGTCTTCTGTCCTAGTCACCCAGCATCATGGTGTCAGGTAGTCATGCTTCACAGATGCCACGTGAGTGGTGAACAGGATGCTGACTATAGGACAACCCTGCCCTGCTCTGCTGTGAGTCTCTGTGGACAACCTGCTTCACCGTTGTTGCCCACAGGACCTACAGAGTTTGGAGAGGAAGACACCAGGACACTTGTATTGGAAGATGTAGGACCAAAAAATCATCTTGGTAAAGGCTGAGTGTTAGGAGATGGTATTATAGGGCAATTGAGAGCAATACCTTCAGAGTAAATAAAGAACAAAAAAACTGGCACCCTGGATTTTTCACTTACATGACACTAAGTGAGTGGTTGTACCTCTCTGACCTTAAGTTTCCTTATCCATAAAGTGGCCATGATGAGTGGCCTTGGGGATGGTATGAGGATGAAATGAGCTAAGTCCATAAAGCACTCGACACATAGACCATACTCACCATGTGACAGGTGTGATTTATTATTGTTATTATGCCAGGCAGCAGCTAGAGTCAGATGTGGCCTCCTTTCATTGCTTAAGATATAAGCTGTGAACTCCAAAGGGAGGAAGTGAGGATGGTAACAATGAATGGAAGAAAATAAGTGTCCCACGTGAGACATCTTACATATGCATTTCATGCCAGAGATGCAGAGATTTTGGAGGCGGGCTCCCAAAAGGAAGCCATGGTCAGAAATCTGGGAGCAGGATTGCCTGGGCCTGCAGAAGTCCATTCCCACCACGCTCTGTTCCTGTCCAAGGTGCTGAAATCTCCTGCTTGTCATACACACCCATGAATCTCTTGCTGTCTATGGTTCTGATCCACCATTCAACTCTTAAATGCACTCTAAATATCTATCACACAGGAAGTGGTGGTAAAAAGGATTTAGATAAATTTTAAACACAAGTTTCTCACATTCCACAGGGAAGTAATTCAAGCACACGCAAATGCCTTAGGATAGGTGAGGATGAAGGCTACGAGATTCATTTCCCTATTCTTGAATTTCAGTGACATCTACCTCTTCTCTTCACTCTTGCTGCTTTCTTTTCTGTAACTTTCATTTCCTCTAGGGCTGTGTATTTTATATCTTTCCTGATTTGGTCATCATGCATGAATCTTCTCCAGGAAATCTTTCTCTACGTACTAATGTCCCAGAGTTAGGAGGACTAATGATCAGTGTCAGGGTTGGAAAGCAGGGTAGTTAAAGAGAAAACAGCTTTGAGAAGTGGAGAGGTCACCTAAATAGGGGTGAGTTCCTCATCGTATTTCTGCATGCCCTCATCTGGGAGCAGCACCTCCACAGTGAAGCTGACCTTCTTGGCATGGACAAAGCTATAGGTGTTATCAAAGCGCAGCACATCTGGAGGACAGAGGAAAAGAAGGGCAGTTTGGACAAGTTTCATATCATCTGCATCCCTACCCTGACTATGAGGGAGGACAGGCTCGTGTTCTCACCGGCTTTGTTCACCAAGTTTTGACCGTGCCTTTCCCTTCCCCATGGAAACTGCCAGTCACGAGCAGTGCCTGTAAACAGATACTGACCTCCTTCTGGCATGTGCCCAAGCCTGGCTTTAACTGCACCTTAAGTGGGCTGTGAGAACAATGGTCATTGGATCCCACTGTCTCCACACCTGGACACTACCATGATGCACATATGCAAGGTGGGACAGTTGGTGATAGCAAAGTCCTCTCAGCCCCCTTGGGTGAAGTAGGTCCTGGGCCAGGATGATGCATGCTCTGTGCCTCCTCATAGCAACCCACAGAGGCAAGGATTGTAGCCCCTGGTCACAGGTGAGCAAGACCAAGGGTCTTTCCTACTTTGGAATTTTGCCCAGGGTTATGCAGCAATATTGAGGCCAAAAAGGGACATTGGCATTGCATTCAGCTTTGTGGTACTGAAAGTTGCTTCTTAGTTTCCTCATGGGGAAAGCTATACTTGCCCTATCATTTTTTGTGCCCTGTGGCCCAAGTGCCACTCTAGGTGGAAACAAACAGCACTAGGCTAGGCCATATGCCCTTGGGTATATGTGTGGAGGTGTCACTGACTCTCTGTTTCCTCCTCTAAGCCATAGATCAGGTGGCTCCTGCCTTCTGAGCCTGTGTCCAGCTGGGGAAGACTTACAGACACCAGCCTCCGAGCAGGTGAGGCTCCCATCCTCAGGCACCATGTGGGCATTGTAGCGCTGGCTGGGCAGCACCTCCGTCATCTCCCCAGCCTTCTGCCGCTCTCCCATCTTGGTCTTCAGGAAAACCCCAAAGCCAATATCCCCACCATCTGATGCAAACTGCCACCTGTGAGGAGAGGTTTCTGTTCAGTCTGATGAATTCCTGAGAGGTTAGGGAGGAGTGGAACAGTGGTCTGTCCCTACCTGAGGACACAGCCTGGAAACAGAATCTCATATTCCACCTGGTGCGAGGAGCCACGGCTGATCTGCACTGAGTGCTCGTACTGAGTTTTCACCTGGTCCCGCACGTACATGGACTTGGGGATTTCACCACCATAGTTGATCTGCAGATGCAGGATGGAGCAGTTTGTTCTTCCCTCCTGGCTATTGGTTATGGTGTTTCTCTTACCTGTGACACTTTCACCATTTCTAGGAAGTATCCTACTCATCCTGTCCTCTGTTCCCCTTTCATGAAAGCCTTCCCTCACCCTCCAGGCAGGGCCTGAAAACTGAAAACTGGGTCTGAAAACTTCCTCTTCCAGCTCAAAATTTCCTCATTTCTTATTTGTCTGCACAGCTTCCCAGATCTGCCTTAAGAGCAGGGCTAGAACTCCCCAGTTTAACACCCTGTTTCTATACATGACTGTCTGCCAACAGACTGGTTGAATGAAGTGGGGAAGAAACCCAGATCTAATCTCTTAGTCTCTTGTCCTAGGCTCTTTGTACCTTGTTTAGACATTTGGGGTTTCCATCTGGGTCAGTCAGGGTCCCCCCAAAATGGGCAGGCAGTTCTTCAGGACTGATAAGTTTCAGCAAACCTTCCTTCCAGCTGTCTGGGAGCAGAGAGATTGAAGGGTGGTTATCATATATGGAAGGGACCATGCCCACTAGGATACCCTGAACTTTCTTCTCCAAGTCCTGTGGGAACTAGGCTACCTGAGCCAGTTTCCCAGCCTCTTAGACCTTAGGCTGTAGAAAGTGTCTTTCTTAGCATCCTGTTGCTATGGAAATGTGTTTCCCTTTGGCTGATGGGTTTGCACATTCTTGAAGATTTCTCAGTCATAAGTAGTAAACTCTTAGGTAGCAAACCTGAGAGTTGTCTAATTGTCTCGTGAAGACTAAAGCTCTATGAGGTCAAGGACCTTGTTGGGATCACTCAGTGAGTAAATCAGACCTTTTGGTAGAAGATGGATATCTCTTGGCCTTTGGAGGGAGCTCTCCCTCTCTCTCTCATATGGCCTAATGGCTGTTGTTGTTATTTGAACCCTATGCAAAGTTCTGGGGTCAGGGATGTTGCCATGGTCCAGGCCTGTGGCTAGTCCAGTCCTCTTGGCCATGGGATATTCTTTTCCTTTAGTGGGGTAAGGGAAAAGACAACAATGTTTGGTACATTGAGGCCAAATGCCCAGAGCCTGTGGAACACTGAGAGGGGCAGAGACCATAGATACACATCCTGTGTTGTGGAGTAATCCACACTGCTCCAAGATTTGGTGAGCTTAGAAGGTATTGTCCTGGGGCCCTCAAACCAGCTACCTTGTTACCCACTAAGCTCCCTCCTTGGGGAAGTGAGTAGAGGCAGACTGAGTGTCAGAAAGGGGAAAAAGTGAGGATTTGTAAGAACTGCACATCCACCCAGATCCCTAGTTTTCCTGATTCTATGATCTGATTATTCTACCTGGGAGAAGTTATGCTCCAACCTCAAGGCAATTGGTTTGGGTCTATAAACTATTTTTCCTTTTTCTCTCACCTTGTAATTAAAACAACCTGTTATTTTTCCTGCCTATAAAATTACTTAATATTATTTTAGAAAATTTTAAAGATTTGGAAAAATACAAGTAATATTAAAAGCTATATGATTTCTCATTATTAACAAATCAACATCCTGCTGTTTTTCTTTTTAGAAATATGTGTATTTGTTTTTTATGGGTTTGTTTTTACAAAAATAAGATCACCCAGTCTACATAACATTATAATTACATTTTTCACTTAGTGATATTTCCTATGACATTAAATATTCATATACAGCATTATTTTTCATGGTTGCCTATAATTCATTGAATGGATGCATCATTATTACTTATCCAGTCCTTTCTGTTGGTTCTCCCTTTTCTGAATCATAACTACTCTTCCTGATCTTCTTCTTCATGCTTCTTAAGCTAAGTTGTCTTTAGAAACACTGGGATTATGAATGTTGAAGTTGAACTGAGGCTGCTAGACCAGAGGCTGACTACAACTAAGCTGAAACTGATAAAAGAGGTAGGTGTAGAGGCCTTATTCACTAAAAGGGTATGGCAGAGAATAAGATTTAGGTAATCAGGTATGCTCTCCAGGGTGAGAGCCATCTCATTTTGGGAATAGGAGCCTATGACTCTAGGTTACGTGTCAAGTTCTGATAGATGATAGCCCAACCTCACTGCAAAGCTCACACATAGGGTAGAGAAATGGTGCTGGAACTACTTACTTCCCAATACTATAATTTTCCTGCGGGTATCCTCACTCAGGAAGGGTTTCATGAGGTTGTAGCCCACAGGGAACAGTTTGGTGGCTGGAGAGATACAAATATGGATAATGATGAGAAAAGAATTCCACTGGGCTACTCTTTCATAATGGTCATAGCCAATGATATAGAAGAGTCAGGATTAACTCTGTTGAGTTTCAGTGCCCTGCACCCAACAAACCGTCCAACCACCCAGGCCACCAGTGAACAAACAGCCAACTAACCAATCATTCAGCATATCAACCAGCCAACCAACCAACCAACATGAGTCAAACATCCAACTTTCTAATCAGCCACCCACTTGATCAACCAATAAACCAGCCAATCTACCAAATAACCAACCAAGGATGCAACAAATAGTCTACTGATTTATCTTCTTCTAATCAGCCAGCCAATTAACCAATTTAACTGAGTAGCTAAACAACCTAATGAGTCAACCAAACAGAAAGCCAACCAGCCAACTGAACAACCAACTAGTCATCCAAATAACAGCCCCATACAGCTAGCCAACTACTCAATCATGCATTCATCCTTCCATCCATCCATTCAAATAACCAGAGATCCAACTACCAGTGATTCAATCAAACAGCAGATTAGCCAGTCAACTAATCAACCTTTCAACAAGCCACCCAAAGAAGCGGTCAATCCCAAACAATCAGTCCAAACAACCAATCAACCAAAACACCAACCAATCGCTAGCCAGTAAACTGGATTAAACAACTAATTGACCAACCAATCATCTGTCAAACATATATCAATCCTTTCATCTAACAACCTTTCCAAATAACAACCACCCAAATATTTATAGAGTGTCCACCAGCTGCCAGGCCTGTAAGGAATGTAACAGAACTGGAGAATCAGGGTCCTTACCTTCAAGGAGCACATAACTTGGTCAGAAAAACAGAACGAACACACATAAGACAATGAAGACCCTCAGAAAGGAGTTAACTAGAAAAGTAAAATGGGGCTTCACTGACTACTAGTGCCAGAGGCAGGGTGGGGAGAGATCATCGTGACTGGGAGAAGGGAAGGGGGATTCCTGGAGGAACTGAGGTTGGAGCTGCCTTTTCTTGCACTAAGGCCAATTACTGAGCACTTAATCTGTGCCACATACTCTAAGTAATCTACAAGCAACCAACCTGCCTCACAACAACCCTGAGACAAAGACACTATTATCATCCTTAGGGCACAGATGAGGAAAGGCGCCGGTCCACAGTTAAAAGAAGTCAATCGCTACACACCTTTCACGATGAGCATGAACTTCAGGGTCTCTGGGTAATTTTCTTCAAGGAGGCCAAAGAACTGTGGAACCAAGAAAGACCCCATGAGAGCCCAGGCTTCATTTCTCCTTCCCTCATCTCCTTTGCAATCTCCTGTCTGGAAGTTTTGGAGGCCCGTGAGAAGTTTCTGTTTTTGCCATCACCTCCTCCAGCCTCTGGAGGGATCTTCTCACCTTAGACTGTTATAAGCACACTCTGATAATAATTACATAATCGGCATTTTTAGAGTAAATATGATAGTGATGAGAGTATAATAATGATGACTACTATTAGATGTTCACTATTTGCCAAGCACTGTGTATACATTTACATGACACTCACTGTAGTGTCCCTGCATCACAATTCCCACTTTGAGGGTGAGGAAACCGGCATGGAGAGGTAAACTGACTTGCTCAAGTCCCAGAGCTCGGGGTGACAACTGGGAAAGGCTCAATTAAAAATGGCTCTTATGGTCCCAAGGTAGTGTCTCTTGAGGATTGCCTTGTCTGGGAGACATTAAGCACCTTCATGAGGGGTCTAGGAAAGCAGCTACCTTTTACCACTTTTGGCTGTGAGTGAGCAAGTTCATACCAGGCCAAACTGGTCATCTAACCAAGTGTGTATGTGTGTGTGTGTGTGCGTGTGTGTGTGTTTATGCAGTCTTCTCCTCACCTCCTGATACACTTCTACCAGAGGTTTCCAGAAGTGCTTCAGTCCCAGACCCTCACAGTCAAATATCATCACGATGGTTTCAATCTTCTTCCCTAACTGCAAAGATGAACAAGGAACAGTTCTAGGGTATGTGCAGCCTTGGGAGATGGTGACCCAAGTACATGACTCCCAGGAATTTCATCTGCTCTTCTTCTCTGTCCTCAGGGGAACAAGCGGAAAAAGTAAATACATTTATTCACCCATCTGTCCATCCATTGATCACCCATCCATTGGTGCATCCATACAGCAGTTCTCTCATCAAGTCATTTACCCACCCAGCTGCTCACATTTTCATTCATTCATCCATGATGAATTTATTCAGTTGATATTTCTTAAGCACTTATTTTGTGCCAGATACTGAAAGTGCAATGAATAATGCTTAATAATTCACAGTTCTTGTACTTAAAGAGTTCACACTGTGGTTGAAGAGATGACAAGCAACCAGGACCTTTGGGTCCAGTGATAAGTACTGCTATGGAACAGCACAGGGGCTTAGGGAACAGAGAAGAGGGGTATTTAATCCAGATAGAGTTCTCCAAGAAGGTAATATCCATGTGTGAAACCTACAGAATAGATAGGACAGAGCCAAAGGAAGCCACAGGAGGTAGCTGTGTTTGGTGGTAGTGATGGAGTGGCTGGGTTACCCAGGCAGAAGGAACAGTAAGGGGAAAGGCTCAGAGGGAATAGGAATAACTACCAGTGTTGAGAAATACGCCTTTGACTCATGAGCTAAGCTATTTCAGTCAATCCCCAACTTAAGATGGTTCGACTTCATGATTTTTCAACTTTCCAGTGGTGCAGATGTGATATGCACTCAGTAGAAACAATACTTCAAATATTGAATTTTGGTTTTTTTCTGTGCTAGCGAAATGCAATAGAACATTCTTGTGATATCCAACTGTGGGCTAATATGAATGCTCTGAGCATGATTAAGGTGGACTAGGCTGAACTCAGAAGTTTGGTGGGTTAGGTGTATTAAATGCCTTTCGACTTATATTTATTTGGGTTTTTTTTTTTGCTTGTTTGTTTGTTTTATTTTGTTTGCCCTTTTGCTGGCAAAGCAGTAGACTTGGTGTTTGACCTGAGAGTCCTCTGGCCATGGTAGCAAAGGGCACAGGTGTGTTCCCTGACCATGTCCCCTGCAGTTTCACCTGCCTGCAGCCCCCCTAACCTGGGCCTCACCCGCTCTGTCTGCAGGTCACACTCATGCAGGATGCGCTCACAGTCCCTCATCTTTGTCTTCAGCAGGTCCTGCTTGGTGACTGAGAAGAGCAATCCCTTGGGGTCAAGTGGTCCAATGATGTCATACCACACAGGGCATCCGTCACGGTCATAGCCACACAGGCCCCCAGGCATGTACTTCTGGATTACCTAGGTGTAGAAGGAGGCACAGAACTTGGAATTATACACTTCCTCAGAGACCCCCAGATCTGGCTTATGGTTGGGACACAAGCCTACATTCAACTCTGGTACAAAGCACTGGTTCTCCCTTGGGGGACATTACTGTCCCAAGTGAGAAAAGTGAGGGTCCTCCAGCAGATGGCTTTTTTCATTTCAAGTAAATAGAAAATCCAGGTCTCAGCTGAGCTTGGCTGACGGCCTCTGGGGTCCCTGGCTTTGCCCCAATGCCTCCCGTGTCCCTTTGCATAGACAAAGAACATGAATTCTGAAGGTCAATAGATCTGGTTCAAATACA
>RJWT010012059.1:0-22817 GCA_004365215.1 Cuniculus paca
CTAGAGGACATTCTAGAGAGAGATAAAAAGACCACGGTCTCACGAAAGACAGCAGAGGGAGACCATCAAGTGGGGCCAGTCAATTGAATGGAGAGGAAAAATAGGGAGACAATGGCAGGAAAGTAGCATGGCAGAGACAATGCAGTGCAAGAGGGCCTCAATGCACCAACAGAAACAAACGCAGGAAGAGTGGATCAGGAGACAGGATCCACCAATATGCTCTATACAAGAAACACATTTAACTAGAAAGAAAATTCATAGACTGAAAGTCAAAGGAGAGTGAACAATGCCCTATGTGACAGGGTATCAAAAAAAGAAAAAAAAGTAGGGGTAGCTTACCCATCAACTGCAGAATGGATAAGAAAGAAATGGCATTTTATGTGGTGGAAACCTACTCAGCTATAAAGGAAGATAACCTCAAAGCTCTTGTAGGTGGATGGAAGCAACTTGAGATCATGCTCATGGATGAAATGGTTCAGAGTCACATGGTTGAATTTCATGTTGTCTCCCTAATATAACAAACTAAAGGAGTTAGTGGGATCCAAAATGCACAATACATATTAGGAAAGTCAGAGGGGAGGAATTATCTAAAAAGGGAAGGAAGTGACCACTGTTAATCTATTATCATGATTTGAAACTCATATTGTCTTCATTGTTCTGATTAGTTTGGTTTTATTCTGTTTCATTTGATTTTATTATACTTGATGGCATGAACAGCTATTTTAAAGATAACAAAATATATTGTGATCATCAAGGATTTCCAACTATCTTGTTTTGAAACCCTGTATTGCTTTCATTGTTTTGTTTTGATTGGTTTTACTCTATTCTGTGTTGTTTGATTGTATTATGTCTCAAGGTGTAGGCAACTATTCTGAAGATAACAAGAAGCATAATGGTAGCCACTGGTGTTTTGCTAGTATCTTGAAGTTCTGTATTGCTTACATTGTTCTGCTTTGTTTGTTGTGTTTTTTACTGGTTTTATTTTGTTCTATTTTGTTTGTTTTTATTTATCCTTGATGGTATGTGCAGTTATATTGAAGATAACAAGAGGCATTATGGTAGCCATTATTGATTGCCTTTTACCCTGTTTAGGAGTCATGTGCCATGTTCATTGTTTTGTTGTTATTGATTCTACTCTGTTTTATTTTGTTTGGTTGTATTCTTTTCAAAATAAAAAAAAAGTTAAAGAAAAACCCACTCTCATAGATGAAAGACTGAGGATCAGACCCTGATTTTAGGCAGCATCACTGTGTGAAGGAATTATTCTTGTGTGGTTGTGCTCAATCTTAGCCTGCTATCTTTTAGTTCTGTCTTCAGCAGAGATAGACTAGGTTGAGCCAAGTTCAGGAAATGGAATCTGTAACCCTCATGTTTCCTGCCAAAGTCTTGAAATATGCTATCTTTCCAGTCACCACTAAAGGTATACTCTCAGAGCCAAGCCTCTCCCTGTGAGCCAGTGTCAGCATGGACTTTGGGGAGGGAGAACTAGAACCATCCTGCCAGAAACAGGGCCAAATGCAGGCCACTGTGGGACCAGGGCATCAAGAGCCAAGCTTTCCTTCATGAGTCATGTCAGTGTCAGCATGGACTTTGGGAAGGCAGAACTAGACCTGTCCCACGTGAAACAGCTCCATGCACTGGCCACTGCCTGGACCAGGACCTCCAGAGGCAAACTTCTCCCTGTAGGCCCCCACTGGCAGGAGGGACAGTTAGATCTCAGCTCCTTCAGGCTCATGGGCTGGCAAACAAAAGTGTCAACCCTCTCCCCCAAGTGACTGGCAGATCCAGAGAAACACAGGCTCTTCTGATAGTTACTAAAGTGAAATGCAATTGAAAGCCTGTGGTGCTTTGATGTTTCACTGACCTCGTAGATTTAGGGCCAGTGGTCTGATCATCTATTCAGAAGATAGCAGTACGCAGCATAGCATCTAGGAGGGGTCTGACCTCATAGATTTAGGGCCAGTGGTCTGATCATCTATTCAGAAGATAGCAGTACGCAGCATAGCATCTAGGAGGGGTCTCCTTCTGAGGGTGGTAGCCATTGTTGATTCCCTATAGTCTCACTCTGAAGTCCTACATTGTTTATTGTTTTGTTGGGTTGGGTTTTATTCTCTTTTGCTTTGTTTAATTGTGTTATACTCAGTGACATGAGCAGGTATTTCAATGGTAACCATTTTGAATTTGATGTATATGGTAGCCATTTTTAACTTACTGTTGTCTTGTTTTGTAGTCTTTTGTTGTGTCCATTGTTTTGTTTTTACTGTTTTTATTCTATTCTGTTCTGTTTGATTTTTACTGTGTCCGAAAGTATGTGCGGCTATGTTGAAGACAACAAAAGGCATTATGGTAACTATTTTTGATTTGGTAATGTTGTAAAGTCCTGTATCACTTACTCTGGTTTGTTCTGATTGGTCTTATTCTGTTTTATTTTTCTTTGAGTATCCTCTTTAAAATAAAAAAATAAAGGTATACTCTTATGTCAAAATGTTACAGTTAAGCTACAGTCTGAATAAGCATATATTTCATCCTCTTTCCTTCCTTTAAACATTCAACCTGTTTTCTTCAAGTATCCACAGAAGATGAGGATGTCCATTAAGAACACCCTGAATTGCCCATCAAGGCCTTGTGTTCAATCCCCTGGAAGGAAAGAAGGAAGGAAGAAAGGAAGGAAGGAAGGAAGGAAGGAAGGAAGGAAGGAAGGAAGGAAGGAAGGAAAAGAAGGAAGGAAAAAGGGAGGGAAGGAAGGATCCTCACAATGGCAAATACTATTTTTGAAATTTTATGTGGCAAAATCAACACAGAACACGACAAGTTGAGATTCTTTTGCAGAACCACTGTAAATTACTAAAAATGGAGAAGGATGAGTAAATGTTCAAAAATGAGTTATGTGTTAGTCTGTCTCCGTGCACTGTAGCATGAATAATAATAATAGAAGAGGCAAGATGGTGTAGGGACAGGACTGTTGCCAATGAGTTATAATGACCAAGTTTGAGTTCTGATATAACAAATACAGTGGGGCTTATCTCTGGGTGTTCTCTTTACTTTACTCTTCTCCTTTACCAAAGGTGAATATTAAAGCATGTGTAATTCAAGTCCCTTCTAGTAAGAGCTTTCTGTTATACAATAAGAAAAAGGAAAATTCTGCCTAGAGAGAGTCCTTGGCTTTGGTCCTTGCTGCAACATAATTATTCAAACCCCCACAAAGTTTGCAAATTAGTTCTTGGATGGGTGAACTTTCATTGGAGGAGGTCTGCCTTCAAATACTCTAGCCATTCCTTCCTGGCAAAGTAATGTTTTCACTCTCATTGCAAAATTTGTGAGTAGGGAAGGTGATGGACAATTTGTATCACTCGGGAACTGTAAATCTTGTTTCCTGGTACTTGCCTTAGTTTAAGGGAGTCTAACCTCTAGCTCAAGATGTCTACAGGGTTGTTATTCTCAATAAGGCTATTTATGCTGGTCACATACAGAGGGCACAGAGACTTTGATTGATGGCCTGATCACCAAATACCAAGAATCTATTGATGCTTTGGTACTGGAACAAAAACAGACACATGGATGAACTGAACAGACTTGAAGATACAGAAATCTCCCCAGACATATTCAACTATTTGATTTTTGAAAAAGAGCCAAAAGCATATGTTGGAGGGAAGACAACCTATTCAACAAGTGGTGCTGGGGTAACTGATTATATGTTTGCAGAAAATTAAAATTGAACCCTTATTTCTCATCAATACTAAATTAAAATCAAAATTGATGAAAGATTTAAACATTAAAATAGGAATATTAAACCTGCTGTAAGATGAAACAGGTAAAATACTTGAAGACATAGTGAAGGAAAGAATTTTCTAAAGAAAACCTCAATTGCACAAGAAAGAATCAACAAATGAGATTATATTAGACTAAAAAGTTTCTGTACAGCAAAAGAGTCAATTAGTAGAGTGAAGAGACAACTTATAGAATGGGAAAAAATGCCAGCTCCTCCTTAGACAGTGAACTAATATCTAGAATATATGAAGAAGAAGAAGAAGAAGAAGAAGAAGAAGAAGAAGAAGAAGAAGAAGAAGAAGAAGAAGGAGAAGGAGAAGGAGAAGGAGAAGGAGAAGGAGAAGGAGAAGGAGAAGGAGAAGGAGAAGGAGAAGGAGAAGGAGAAGGAGAAGAAGAAGAAGAAGAAGAAGAAGAAGAAGAAGAAGAAAGAGGAAGAAAGAAGAGGGAGTAGAAGAAACAAATTAAAGACCCAGTCAAGAAATGAGCAAGAGAAATGAACAGACACTTCACAGAAGAAGAAATACAAATGGTCAACAAATATATGAAAATGTGTTCAATGTCTCATTAAAGAAATGCAAATTAAAACACTGCTAAGATTTCATCTTACTCAGGAAAAAATGGCAATCGTAAAGAAATCAAACAAATCCTGGCATGGTAAAAAAGGAACTATCCTTCACTGTTGGTAGAAATGCAAACTAGTACAACCATTGTGGAAATCAGTATGAGATTTTCTCAAAGGACTGAAATTAGAAATTCCATATGACCCAGCTATTCCCCTGCTAGTATCTTCCCCAAAGAGCTTAAGTCATCGACTATGCAACATACACACCAATGTTTATAAGCAGCACAATTCATAATAGCTAAATCCTGGAAGCAGCCTTTATACCCATCAATAGACAACTGGATAAAGAAAATGTGGTATTTATATTATAATGGACTATCACTTGGCTATAAAGAAGGCAAATTTGAGGCGTTTGTAGGAAAATGGATGTACCTGGGAAATAATGTTGAGTGAAATAAAGCAGACACACAAGCTTAAAGACTGTATGGTACCTATCATTTGAGTGAGGCAAAAGACAAAGAAAATGACAAAGGATTTAGAGAAAGGGACAAGGAGGTGGATCTCTTGCAAAGGGAAGTAGTGCAAGGAAACAAGAGTGAGGGCTAAGGATGAAGGGACGGGGAAATAAGTTGTGCCATACACAGGAAACTAGTAACCTCAATTAATGTAAACACTGTACGCCATAATGTGAGCTAAGACAAATAATACTAAGTATGATAAAAGGGATAGGGGAACTTGAGGAGGGGGGGTGGGAAAGGGAAAGGGGATTTTAAAAAGAAACCTGCTGTAATATGTGCATGTAATCATTCCCCAAGATGACTGTAAACTATTTGAACTGCAAAGGTGTACAAATAAAATACAAACAACAAAAAGAAAAATAATGAAAAAGAGAACCTATTGATGCTTAGAGCAACAGAGGACAGACATGAAATAACAGCAGAGCTGCTGTGAAAGGGACAGGAAACATGGGAGTTTAGTTGGGGTGGACCAAGAAATTTAAATAGAGAACTACAGCAGAGACCCTTTACAGACAAAACTTATGGAGTTAAGTACCTACCCTCTAAGTTGCCCCCATAGGGTCCACCAGGAAAGCTAATGGCAAAATTTTCTATTGCAATCTTCTTATAAGAAACATGCCCCAAATAACAGATATGACACCAAAGCAACCTTTATCAGTAAAGAGATCCTTACCATTTACTAACTATCCTTGTTCCATATGAACAGATGAAAAATTAAAACAATTCTAGTAATCAGCTCATCTTTGAGGGGAGACATTCATTAGAGATTCATTTTTTTCATAAGACTTAGAAAATGAAAGAAGTTATTAAAAAGGATGCTTGCTTGAGACATGCATGACCCTGAAGTACAGTGAACTTGCCTGAGACAAATGCTACCTTGAATTTGCAGAGCAACCAACATGACATGTATAGACACACAAACATGTGTTCATGTATATAAAGGAGGTAACATGTCCTTAAAGAAAAAGCAATTTTCTCAGCATGGATAGAAATAATTTCTCGCCATGAAAAGCAAACAAGACTACCGTGAGAATCACTTACAGAAACAAAGCTGTTATTCTTACAGGGATCAGACAATAGGTAAAACCACTTACCCTATTTTAACTAAAAAAATAAAATGACTAAGATAATTGGAGTTTGTGTTTTTTCTGGGATAATGCAAACAAGCCTTCAATAGGCCATCTGATCAGCAAATGCCTTCTGGCTCAAGTTGACTGCACCTAAGTTGATAGGAAATCCTTTTATAGATTTAGCTGCTGCTCCACATCATATCATACAGAGACTCACGATGACAAAGAATAATAATATAGAATGGGACATAATGACAATCTACAGATTGAAGGGGAGTGGCTTTCCCTTTGGAAGGGATGGTTGCTACCCGCCATATTCAAAGTGCATGTGGCAGATGGAAGAAAGGGGAATAGGTTCCTCGCCTGCAGGATTCAATGAATGGACAAAGCTGCTTTGCCAACCAGCTGAATGACTCCAGATAACTTGGCAAGCCTCTACCAGGATAATCTCTAAAAGGGCATGAAAAAAATAACAGTGCAGGTTTTAATCTGTGGGAAAATTTTATGTCTAACAAACCTGAGAAAAATGACAAGTGATCGGGTTGTGGACATCAGCACTTTCTGATAAATTATACATGGGTCCCTTTTTAACAAAATACACAATTAAACCTTATTAGTGCTTCCCACCAGGCCATTTTTGGTGTGAAAATGTTTCATTCTGTCACTACGAACTCCCAGAAAGAAAACTTTACTGAAGATAATTTGTCTTGCTTTAATATAACCATGTTAATTCAGAGACTTACTCTTTTTAAAGTATATACTTAGGCTTTGCCTATCTCCAATTCTAAGGTATAGGTCAGTGGTGGCAAACCTATATAGCACATGTGCTGCTGTGGGCACACACAGCCTGCTCCACTGGCACATTAGCCAAGTCACCCAAGCAGGCAAGCATCGGGTAACAGTTGATTTTTCTAAACTAAAACTCAGTATTCAGGTTTAAGTGCAGTGTTAGCTCCTTGCAATAAATAGATGGGCATTGGGTTGCAGTTTAGGCAGTCAATCTATAAAAGGTGTGCCATCAATGATATAGATCATTATGTTGCTTACTTGGATTTCTTCTGACTTAACAAAGTGGCAACTATGGAAGCATAGTATTCCCAGAGGTGTATCATGAATATCTGCTCCTCCAATTATATAATCTTCCTGACTGCATGTAATTAAAAATCATTTTTAATGGAAGGGCAGTTTGAGACAGGGTCTCACTTAAATAGTTAGGCTGGCCTTGAACTCACAATGTAGCCCGAGCTGGCCTTGAACTTGTGGCAATCTTCTTGTCTTAGCCTCTTGAGAGCTGAGATTAAAGTTAGGTGCCACCACATTTGGCTAAAACTCAGTACAGTGAAAGCTTGATGTGTGAACATAATTCATTCTAGAAACATGCTTATAATCCAAAGCAATTGTATATCAATGTGAATTTCTTCTTAAGAAATAATGGAAACTGAGATAACTTGTTCCACAACCCAAAGATGTTCTTATAAAGATGACTACACTACTGCTATATAATACAAAATAATAAAATACAAAATATAAGAAAAAATAAACAAATTAATCTGAACTTACCTCTGAAAACCCTTGTGGTTGGTTTCAGGGAAACAAGAGACAGGAGGGTTATTGTGTAGGACAACTTTCATTGTCACTAACAAAATCACTGCTATATATTGGGCCAACAGAATCTTTCTTTTCATGCAACTTTAATGAAGAACCTATCCAATTACAGTTGCTTTTGCCTACTTTTGGGGGTTTGGCAGAAATGTGACATTGCATTGTCATTAAACAGATTCATTGTTCCTATTGCTACTTAGGTTGTGTTTTCTACAAAATTTTGCACTTTTTCCCACATTTTACACACCTCCCTAATCTCATTTGAGGTGAGGAACTCCTTTGCCTTTTTCTTTTCCTTCTCTACAGATAAATCTCCATACCTCTTGCTGTTGGGAAGTGATCACCCACAACTCTGAAGCCCGGGGGTTGGGGGGTAAGAGAAAATATCATTGGCTCAGCTATGATCACGTGACATTCAGCATCATGTACTATTCATATTGGAAGATATCACTCATTTATCAAGTTAAAATTTATTAGAAATGTTTGTTTGTCTTATGGAACACTCAAAGAATATGTTACTCACAATCCAAGGTTTCACTGTACTTTCAATAGTTGTCTCTAAGAATGACTCTCACGGAAAAAGAAAAGATGCAGGAATGTAAAGTGACTTTCAAAAATCTCTTTCTAAGAGGAATACATTCCATTCTTTATAAGCACTCAGAATTTTACAGCCAGCAGCATCTCAGATCATCTAATCCAACTCTCTCATTCTACAGGTGAAGATGAAGCTAGGTTATGAGGTTTACAAGTAGGAACATTACCAAGTTATCCTCCTTCCTTTATGCAGTGTTTTCTTTTTAAAAAGTTCCTTTTAGAAATGGAAGAAAGGAAAAGATTATATGTATGTAGGTTTACAGATATAACTGTATGCATGTATATGTGTGCGAGATAACTATACTGCTAATGTCTGTTAGTTCATCAAAAAGAACAGTTTGTGCTTTCATTGTTTGATTGATCATTTTTTATGCCTAGATCTTGTAACCTGAACAACTACTTCTAAGATAACAATATGGAATATATTAATTAATGTTGATTTCTTACTGTTGTGGGTTTTTTTATCCTTTTGTGTGTTATTTCTATCCTTTTTTCTGTTTTGCTTTTTAAAATAATAAAAAATAAAAAGTTCCTTTTATCAAAGTAATACCCTTACATTAAAATAGTATAGGAAGGATAAAAAGCAAAGGCTTTGATATTCTGCCCCTGCACAAACTTAATTTTCTTACTTAGATCATTTCCCTAAATATTGAACTCTAAATAATATGTTAACAACTCTATTTATTGGCTCTTTGATTTCAGAGATTATTCTTTGACTCCTCTCTATAAAAGGTAAAAATTTAGTTTACTTCAACTACCTTTTTGTTACTTCAGAGTTTATAGTATTCTACTATTAGTACTTCTAGTAGCACTTTACAGCATTACATGACGTACTAGAACATCTTATACCTTATTTTAACTGCATTCTACCATTTTTCTTGTCTCATCATATATAAGATGAAAATGTCCCTGTCTGATTCTTCCTTTTCCTTCGAAACCTCAGTTCCTGTCCTCAAAGCCTTACATTTGCATTATGTTCTAAAACCGCAGTTATAGAAAGACCTTTCATATTTTGATGGATTGATTTTTAGAGATGAGAGGAACAGGCTGTGTTGTTTATTATTCACTCACATAGAGCCAAGTCAGTTTTAGGATTGTGATTGTTTCCCAATTGTGTCTAAGGAGATGACCACTGCACCACACCAAGACAAACAGACCTAGAAGCTAAGTCAAAGAGGATTCCCTATTCCATCAGGATCTTAGATTCATGACACATGTTAGTTTGCTTTGTGTTTTGACCATTGCTCTCCCATATATTTTAGTTTTTCCTGGCATTATAAATCATATTTTATTTTTAAGAGAATTACCCAATTTCTTTATTATGTGCCTTAGACTTTCTAATGCTTAGAAATAATTCTATTCTTCTTCCAAATGATATTCTTGGAGCTCATTGACTTTCTATATAAAGTAGATCAATTGCTTTGCTTTCCAAGCCTATTGAAATGATTTTTGGCCTGTAATTTCATTTCATTGGGTTCCATATCATTCAATGCCCAGTCAAGAAAACAGAAGCCACTCTAGGTAATTAAAGCAGAGAGGATTTCAAGTCAGTTAATTCATTATAAAAGTATTGGAACGACATGAGGAGCAAAAGTAATAGATAGTGTGACTCACAGACTATAGCTGCAGAGACCTGCTACCACTTTTGCAGGAACTTGTGAGCCTACACTGTTCATTCCCAGTCAGACTGTACTAAGCCTCCAGCCTCTTGACACTGCAGGAACGTGTATTCCTAGGGATGCTGTTGGAAGTCCTCTCAATGATATCGATCTGGTTGTACTAACGTTACTGAAGGCACTGGCAGAATCAAATGACCATATGCCTCCATTCTACTTTCTAATTTCATTCACATCTTCCCATTGAATGAAACAAATCAGAATCTAGCTGGCAGCGAAGTCTCAGATAGGTGGTTTTCAGGCTCCTGGCCACAACAACAAAAGGAGGCCATAGATGATCAATGTGGGACTAAATGCTCTCAAAAAATATCTGGAACAGATTCTTGGATTAGTTCCACTATTTTTATGGCTTATACTCTCCTTTATTTGTTTGTTTGTTTAATAGCTTTTAATTCCTCAGAAAATATGCCTGAAAGACATTCTGGGACTTTGTGTGTTGCAAAAGTTTGTATTTTGTTCTCACATTTGATTGATTGTCTGGTTAAGCACAGAATTCTAAGTTCAAAGTCATCTTCACGTACAATTGGAAGACACTTCTCTGTTGTCTTTCAGAAACAACAAGATAAAAAATATCTTTCAAAAACATTAGTCACTTAATATCCTCTAAAGTTGGGATGAATCAGTGAGTGCCTTCCTATAGCAGTTGGATTTTGCTGCTTAACAAATCAATTCAAAACTCAGTAGAATGAAACAAATATCTCTCATAATTTTGTGAATAAATGGGCTTGAACCCTGGACTGGTCAACTTGACTTGCCCCTGAATGCTTTAAGGTGGTCTCATTCCAAATGTTTGGAAGTAGGTAGACTAATTGATCTACTGGGCAGGAGTGTGTCTAAATTAAATTGCTGCTCCCTGTGGCTTTGACTTGTCTAGGAGGCTAGCAGGCCACCTTCACATGGCAATCTTGGGATTCCAAAGACAATGAAAGATAGCAACACCAATGTGTAAGTGCTTGTCTAGTTTTTGCCAGCATCACAATAATGCCTATCCTATCAGCTAAAGTAAATCACCTGTGTAGAATTTCATTTGTTGGAGAAATACACAATGTGGTTTGTGAAGACTTAAGAAATGAATCAGAAGTGGAAGTCAAATACAATAAAATATCATTTTATCAGTGACAGGACACCCCCTTTTCCATACAGTTCTAGTTTTTATTTACTTCAATAACCCACCATGTACATCTAGTATATATCATTTTCTAAAGTTATAAATATGACCAAGGCATAGTCTCTGAGTTTAGGAAGCCATGGGGATGAAGCAGGCTCACATGAGTCATTGGTGATAAAGATAATTTAAGGAAACTACCCAAATTGAGAAAGACACAGATATGCATACTGAAAGAGCTCGCACATCTTATTTTATGAGAACCCAGTAAACCCATTCTTAGTTTTGAATTTTAGTTTAGTTTTGAACTCACAAAAGTTTTGAATTTTACATATTTTGGAGGGGGGACTCTTTAAGCATCTGAAAAATTAAAAACAGGAATCATTAAAGGAAAAAGCTATCAGGCTCATTTCACATTACTTTGAAATGTTATGTGCAAAAGTTCATGGAAGTAGTCTCTATAGTTTTAAAAAGGTGGTGTCCTTAAGAGTGTTTTTCCGCATTGTCTCGGTCTTTATAGAAAAACATTCTTCAATTGCAAGGGACTTTGCATGGAAAAAATACATGAATAGCCACTTTAATTAACAGTAAAATTAATTCACAATATGCTTTCTAGGATGGAGAATTCAAGTCATAAGATGGCCTGAAGGTAATATCTTCTTGTTTAGCCTCTGAAACTAAGAATCCAGTTGGACTACATTTACAATTGTTTGACCCCATATTTAGCTACTCTCCTTGTCTAACTTTTATTTCCATTTTTGCTCTTTTTCTCAAGAAGAAAAAATATGTTCATCCATCATCTTTTTGCTCTCTACCCTTTAGTGGGCATACCTTAGCATATTTAACATATGCTTAAAACTACTGGTACAGTCCTTTAAAATGACTATTTACAAGTTTACACGATTTAGAAATTTCTGGCATGATTTAAAATACTTTTCCCATAACACTAAAGCATAATTACTTGCATCTATTCATCCATCCATCCACCCATGCATTTACAGTGGTACCTTGTTTCACAAACTCAATTTTCTCCTTGATTCTGGTTGCAAACCAAATCAAATGTCTCCATTAAGTCAACAATGAACCTAACCATTAAATTTGATTGGGTTCTCATCCAGTTTGATTTGTGACCAGAATTGTAGAAAGAATCACTTTATGAACCAAGGTACAGTACCAGTGTATTTACTTATCAATTTATTCAATAGATAATTAAATTCTTCAACTTTCCAGACACTGTATTGCACACTGAGGGTGAAATCATAAAAAATAGTAAAGAATTCCTCACTCTGTAAGATATGTGAACATGAATAAGATAAGAAAAATATCTTAAAGACTATCTTTATTACTAACAATTTTAATCAACTGTAGAGTTTTACTTTTAAAATATATGTGAAATTATCTGAGCAATTAGGGATTTTGATTAGGAAATATTTTATATCAACAAATTTTCTTCATAATATGTTCTTTCTAAAAACGTATGAATATTCTTATGCCAAAAAAGTCTATAGAAACATGACAGTGAGAAAACAGTAAAATATTAAAAGTTATTATTTTGGGAAGTGGAAAAAGTATTTTTACTTTTCTTTTCCTTCCTGAATTTGCCAAATTAGCTATAATTGGCACATACTTTTATAATGTAATAGTTTATCAGTGTTAGTAACTATAGTTCCAGGCACAGGAAAAACCAGTGGCTTGCCACAGCAAAAGTTATGCCTTGCTTATGTGACCTGCTAAGGTTGTTCCTGATTGGCTACTGTTCCTTCAAGTGGGTTTCAGGAGCTCAGGCCTTCTCCATCTCGTGTGGCTCTACAGTTTTCAAAAGGGACTCTCAAGATTACCCTGGCTATTGTGCCCTTTCTTGCATTGCAGAAGCAGAGAAGATGTCTCCTGGGAGGAATGGGTCATACCTGAAAGTCACATCATCATTTTTGCCCAAATCCTCACTGACCAAATTTCAGTCACATGGGCCACATTCTCCAGAGACACCTTGGTCAGGCAATTCAAAGTCCCCACCAACCTCTAATTCTGTCTCAAATTTCTGTGTCTCCAGAAAATGCACTGTCCATGCCATTCATCCAGATGTGAGTCCTCGTGGTCCACCAGGCTTTGAATTAAAAAGACAAAGTGTATTCCCCAGACTGTCTTTCCAACACATTCACACAATTGCCCAAATATTCCACTGAGGACAGTGGATGGATGGGATGCGTGCCACAGTTCAACATCTGGCAGTGATGGGCTGGCCTGGGAGTTCCCACTTCCTGGCAGGGAGGGCTGGTCCCTTGTTAGACCCTGGGTGGCCTCAGGAAGCAACTCCCTGGTTGGTTACTCCTGGCCTCTGGTTCTCCCTTCTGAGATATTCCTTGTCCATTTTCCTGCTAGGCCATTTTTCATGATTGCTGTTGGGAAGAAATTCTACCTTGGGGGCAATGCCATTTTCACAGCATATTTCAAGCTGATACACATTTAGAGGCTCACGATATCTTTAAGTTTCAAAAACAGAATTTTTTTCAGGCCAGTTTTGTGGATTTATCAGCAATCGCTGTGCCCTAAAAGATATAGTTAACTTCAGATAAATTTGCTTCCATTCTGGTCATCTACATTCTTTCCTAAATATGATTTGCAGACGTCAACTATTTCTTTGTTTTCTCAAGTCCCCTATACTTCTCTTTCATATCAATAGTAACTTTCTTGAAACTATCCAGCTTTATGGTCAGCGTAAAAGACTATGCCCTCTGGTTGATGTTTGCCACAAGGCTGAGTCATTTGGGGCTCTTGAATCAACCCATTCCCTGCTCATTTCTTATGACTTTGGGCATGGCAGGAAGTAGCTTTTCAATCTATTGGTGCTCCCAAATTTGTGGACTCTATACTTTTTATTCCACTTTTGAACTGGTCATGTCATCTAGAGGTTATTTCTTTTTTAGAATTGTTGTTGCAAGATATTCATAATAGAAAGCTTACTATCTTATTCATTTTTAAATGAACTGGCCTGACATATATTCACACTGTTGTGCAGTCATCCTCACTATCTATCCAAGAAGTGTTTTTAGTCAATCCAAACTAAATCTCATTGTTATGAAATACAAACTTCCTGTTTTGTGACTGCCATCCCCCGGCTCCTGGCAGCTACCATTCTACTCTGTGTTTTCATAAATTTGACTAGGTATCTCATATAAGTGGAATTATATACAATTTGTTCTTTTTTTAATCTAACTTATTTCATTTGATACAATGTATTCGAGATTCATCTATATTGTACTTATGTCAGAGTTTCTTGCCATTTAAAGCCTGAATAACATTCCATTGTACATATGTGCATTTTGCTTACTCATTATTTCTGCCATAATTTTCTAAAAGCAAAAAATACCAACATACTCAATTACTTTGATATCTGCTAACCACTGCCTCTAGAGCTACAAGCTTAATAATACACTGTCTATCTTCCAGGGCCTTGTGGGCCTTTCCCCAAGTGTTTTGTTGTTGTGCAATATGTGTTTTTTTCCTAGACTCCATGGGTGCTCCTTCTTACATTAATGCTGAATGTTTTAAATTTTATTATGATTCAATGTCCCATTTAATGATATCACTCTATTTCTTAAAATAAGCCCAAAGTTGTAATAGATAAATCCTGAAACACCAATGACTGTCTTAGTTTTGGCTCCCCTGAAAACAGAAACTGTCAAGGACCCAAAAGATGATTGTTCATTTAGGAATTGATGCCTGAGGCAAGAATGAAGAAAACAGAGTGAGATTGGAAAAAAGAAAAACACAATATAGAAAATGTTATTGAAGTCATTGCTATGGATTCACTTACACAAAGATTCCCAAGAAGTACACATAATTCCTTCCAGAACTGTCTACCTGAAGAGTGGAGATCAAAGACTTTCTCTACTCACTGTTCCCACTGGTTGACAGTCACCCTGAGGATGTCAGTTCTCTTGCTTGGTAGTAATTCTCTTGCTATAATGTACTTGCTTGTGAGAAAGGCAAGAAGATTCCTGAAGGGGTAGAGAAGACTCATAGCAAAAAGGACAGTGTATGCTAGAGGTGGACTATGCAAGCACAAAATCTGCCCAAGTAATTATAAAATTCTTCTCCTTGGTTCCAGTTGAAATGAGAACTAGACCAAGGGTATATGACAATGTGACCTGTGTGACCAGAAGTGTCTGCTACAATGGCTTAACAACATACATGCTTAGTGCTGGCTAGAACCACAGCCAAATGTTTGTGTCCCTGGTGGCCTTCCTCTCATTACCAGAATCCAAGTGTCTGCCACCTGGTGGATCTGCTGTCTTTAATTCATGTTTGCCAAAGTTGCCATAATTGTTAACTTTTTATGCAACCTATACGGAAAGAAAAGGAAAGATAGGGGATTATTCATGGAAAATTATTGTGGCCTAAAATTTGAGCAAGTGCCATTTGCATCCACAACCCTTTGGCCAGAACCCAGCCACAGATTATATCTGACTATAAGGAGAGCGTGGTCTGTTTTGTGCACCATAGAGTAGAGGGGATGGATTGCAGCAAGCATAAGTTTCTACTACAGATGTTAAAGACTATTTAAATACAAACCTCACATCCTTTAAGCTAGAACTTCTATGTCTAGAAGTCCTTCCCTGGTGGATATTCTCTGTTAGGTCTTCTAAATCCCTTTTCTACCCTTCTTCCTCCCTGCATCATCATCATAGACTCCACAGACTTCTGAATTGAAGTTGAGTTGGACCAGAGGGAAGATCTGGAGGATCAGAAGATTGGAGGAAGGAGAAATGAGGGTATATAATGAAGAGTGTTAGTATTCAATCAACAAACGTTTATTTGTACTGGGATATAAGAGTAAATGAAACAAATCCCTGGATTTATAGAAGAACCACACTAGTGGGAGAGGGACAGACAGGCAATAAGCAAGAGGTAATAGCACATTACAGTTAAAATGTAGAAATAGTAGGTGATGGGGAATATTAGGGATGGACATTCAGGGAAGGCATCTCTATGGAGTGACATTTGAGCAAGACAGGAGAAGGCCACATTCGAGAAATGAGTGGGGCAGGCATGAGACCGTTGGGGAAGATAAGTCAGCAAAGAAAACAGCAAGCACACAACACTGAGGCAAAACATGAGGGACAACTCAGCAAGCCACAAGAGGCTGTGCTGTGGAGCTTCATGGTGAGGCAAAGAGCAGATGCCCTCTGGTCATCAGGACAGCAGGGGCCACGGCCCTGGAGGCCACAGAAACAATTTTGGATTATATTTCAAATATAATGGGTATCCCTGGACAATTCTGAAGAAGGGAATGACACGATGTGATGCACATTTTAAATAGGTCACTCCACTGACTATGTGGAAAACATTGCTACACTCTTGGTTACAATTTCTCTTTTTTTGGCTTTTGTGTTTTTCTTTTTTTCTATTTTAACAAAAAAGTATATGTTAGTTTTTCAATCATAAAATTAAACATAATTTTAAAAGACAAAGGGGTGATTTTATTCATTATTTGTTGCTACAAAACACAGTGACTAAAAACCTTTACAAATAACATTTCATTATCCTACAGGTTCTGTAAGTCAAGAATCTAGAAGTGGCTTAGTTAGGCGGTCCTGACTCACTCTCATAAATGCTGCTGTTAATGTGGCAGGTGGGCTGCAGTCATCTCAGGGCTCCATGTGGGGAAGTTCTACAGCCAAGCTCTCTCTGTAGCTGTATGTACTGGCAGGTGGCTAGAGACAAATGGGCACCTTCCTTCCCTCAGAGAGAGAAAGAGAGAGAGCACATCCAAAAGGGAGAAGCACGGAATTTTTATAACTCAACCTCAGAAATAACATCTCATCGCTTCTGCCACACTTATTCATAACAGTCACTAAATGGAGTCAGTTTGCAAGGAGAAAATTACTCCAGGGCATGAATACCAGGAAGAAAGGACATTGGGGCCATCTTTAAGGATACTGTCACAGCAGTCATTTCATCCATGCATCGTAGTTTACAGAAACAGATGCACATCTGAATGCATACCTGGTCTCTACCACTTGTCTTCAGGCCCTCACAGGATAGTTTTGAGGATGCCTGCTGCAACAGTCAGGACTTACATTTCTGTTTTCATTGATCCATTTTGTAAGCATCTGGCCTGTGCCCTTCATTCCCTGGGTTAAGGATTTATTTTCGTGCACTGGCTAGGGTAGGTGTTGTTGTTGTTGTTGCTGTTGTTGTTGTATTTCTTATTCTTGGTGTTTTCTGCTAGAATGAAGACCTCCCAATTCAAGCAGAAACATACCATAGGAAGGAAAAACACAGTGTGCCACCTCATCCAGGTTGGCGAAGAATTTTCTATTTAATTGTCTACCTCCTAGTAAGAGAAGTTCCAGTAACACAATCCCAGAAATAGAAGTGCTAACAATCCCAATCCTGAAGATTTAAGGTCCACAGAATGCATGTGTGAGAGCAGGAGCAAAAAAGAACAAAATATTATGTATATTTGTAAATACCCATCGCATCACACTCTGGAGTATCCGAATTTGATTGTAAGCTCCTTGAAGCCAGAGAGCTTATTAGGCTCTGAACTCTCTACTGAAGCTCCATCATTTGCATGTGCCTAATGAGATATGTTGGGGTTGAGACTCAAGTCTGAACATGAAATTCATTTTGTTTCATATACGCTTATACGCATAGCCTCAAGTTCATTGAATAAAGGATTTCAGTAGGCCTGCGTTTTGACTGCAACCTATCACATGATATTAGGTGTGTTTTCCACTTGTGGTATCATGTCAGCACTCGAAAAGTTTGAGATTGGAGCACTTCAGATTTTGAACTTTCAGATTAAGGATGCTCCACCTCTATTGCTTCACTGCTATACCTACTTTTTATTTAATTTCTCCGAGAGATGGTTTTATCTGTACTCCCCATACGATTTTATCCAAGTGTTTATATGGACATCATTTGCCCCTCATCTAATTTCAATCCAGAAGTTTTTTTCACAGTTAGAGGAATTTTTAGATCACCAGCAAGTGGCCATAGGGAGTGTAGAAAAAAGGGAGGCCCTGAAATCACAGTAGGTCTACTAATTTGAACCTAAAATTAACTAACGATCATTCTCATTATGGTAAGTGAATTAGGAAGGAAGTGTCAGAATGGACTGCCCATTATTCAAGTCACTTATGAATACATTAGCATTAATTAATACATAAATGAATATGTTTTACATTAATTTGTGTTGTTGAAATATATGTGGGACGGTCATCTCCCTAAGGGCATGCAGAAAGTTTTCCCAGAATTCTCTCAGTAGCCATAAACTGAACAGTTCACCTCTATGTTCTCAGTGTTGGGATAAAAGATGTTTCAGCTACTCTAACAATTAGGAAAAGACTTGTTTATTGGGGCAAAAAAGCCTAAGAAAGGAAAATGATGGTGTCAGCAGTTGTTCTGTTTAAATTGGAAACAAATCTTGAGTGCTTAACGTTTAGTACCTACTTTATGCTGGGCATTTTACAACTATGACCTTACTTACAGAAGTTAAAAGGGAGGAGATGCTCCAGTTTTTGATTGTTTATGCAGCCTTGAGTACTGGACAGTCACAACTTCATTTAGTCCTCCACAGTGACCCCACAGGTAAGTCGATTAAACCAGTTCTATAGAGAGGGGAAAACAAGGTCCAGCAAGCTTAGTGAGTTCAAAGTTGAGGACCCAGCACATGTGCTCAGACATGATTTGCTCCAGGAACCCTGCCTCTGGGGAATACATATCTGCTTTTACTTGAGGAAACCCTGAGGCTGAAAGACCAGAGTCTCGTGAGTCCTTTCCAAAAGTGAGAGGGTGAGAGAAAAAATGGCAGAAGTGGAAAAGAAAAGAAATGAAACAAAGCAGAGTCTGTTGGTAAAACAGGAAGAGAGAAGACAGAGAGAAGGAAAATAAGCCACTGGAATGAATAGGGAAAACAGACCACCACAATATCAAGGCGAAATTGACTACATCTGAAGGCAGAAACAGCAAAAATTAATAATACTCCTTAAACGTTCTATTGCTAAACAACCAAAATTTTATTGTTGTTATCTTTTAATCATCCAAAGAAATAATAGCTATAGAGAGGAAAAACATGGAGCTGATATCTTTTAAATGTTTTCTACAGGGCCTTTGCTACCTTGTAAGTGTGAGGAAAATTAGCGAAACAGCTCCTCTGTTGGTGGAGGCAGCCCTGAGAGCACCAAGTGTGGTGAATGGACTGTGATTTGATCCTCCTTTTTCTCTCTTGTGGAGAACAACCTGCAGACATGTGCAAACTGGCCCTTTTCCTGTGTATTTCACACCCACCATCGCATCACTGTAACACAACAATTATTGTTATAGATGCCTTAGGCATTTTCTCAACACTAGGACAAAATACCTAACACCTGCAACTTAAAGGAAGAGGTTTATTTTGCCTCATGGTTTCAGTCCATGGCTGCACAGCTTCAAGGCAGAAACAGCACGGCAGGAGGGCCTGGGTGGCGGACAGCTACTCATCTCATGGCAGTAGGGAAGCAGAGAACGAAGGAGCCGGGGAGGTAGATGCACCCCGTGGGTCATGGCACCAGTGACCAATCTCTTCCTACCAGCCCCTACTTCCTAGCAGCACATTTAACTATGAGTTCATCAGTGGATTACTCCATCAAGACTTTTGGGGGACATTCTAGATCTAAACAATAACTGCGGATTAAGGTTCTTCGGTATAAATCTGATGTACAAAGTAATTAAATGTCTCTCCTCTCCTCTCCTCTCCTCTCCTTTCCTCTCCTCATCCCCAAGTCACACAGAGAATGAATCCACTGTTAATTGGTGTAACTTAAACCCACTAATTTATAAGCTGACTTAACCCCCAAAATAGCATGGGCTTCAGGTTAGGATTGGTCAGAGAATGCATTGATTTTCCCATAGTTCTTTCCCATATGTCCTTTGGGTGCCAGATTAATCCTCACACTTCACACCTCAGCAGTTACAAAAGGCATAGCTAATCACAACACTTCTTATAGCATCTCTTCTGGTAGTTTTTAAGACAGAGAAGACTAAATTTCCAAGAGCTCCTAGCAAATGTGTCCTCCATTCTCACTGGTCCAAATTGGATGGCATATATGATATTTAATTTTAGTGTCAAGTTTATTGGACTAAGGATACCTGAAAACCTGGAAAGGACGTATTTCAGGCATGTCTGGGAGTGTTTCCAGAGGATGCTAGGGTGTGGGTCTGAGCAGATAAAGTGGAGAAGGCCAGCCTTTAGTGTGGATGGGCTGTAGGCCCAAACACAATAAATATAGAAAGCAATTAGCATCTGTCCCTAGAGTTGGGACACGTTTATCTCTTACCTTGGACATCAGAACACCAGGCTTATTGGTCTTTGGACTCCAGGACTTGTACCAGTGGCCCCTCCTTGGATCTCATGCTTTTGGTCTCAGATTGACAGTTATTCCATTAGCTTCCCTGGGACTAGACCTTTTGACTTGCACTGAGTCATGCAACGAACATCTCAGGGTCTTTAACCCAACTATGGTGTCTCGCAGAGAATACATTGAGAAAATGCACTTTTCTGCTATATAGTCATATGAGCCAATTCTCTTAATAAATCCCCTCTCAGATATCTATATAGTGTGACAGCTATGACACAAACTCAATCGGATTTACTCTGCTATACTCCTGCCATGACCTGTCCATAAGGATGAGAGAATGTGGAGGTAATCTAGCCCTAATCTGCAGCTTGGAAGCAAGCCCAGCCAGGGTCAGCCAACCCCAGCTGACCTACAGACCTATGGGTGAGACAGAATCCTTGCTACGTAAAACGGATGAGTCTCAATGTGTCTTATTACATCGCTTTTATGTGGCAGGATTCAAATGAGAAATTAACCAAGTCAGTCCTAGATGGGTTATTTTCCTACATGAGAGCACAGAGCAATACTCTATCCATGCTTCCTTCTTGGCTGTAATCTAGCCTGGAACTCGGCTGGAAATGCAGGCTGTGGCTTTATCCTCCATTTTCAGTCTTAGAAAAACATCTAACAGAGCCAGCAGCTGCCTTTGCAGGTCCTTCAGGAAGGCCAGCTGCCACACCCTGGGAGCTGGTCAGCCTCCTCCAGCGGAACCACAGCGGTTGCTTCCAAACCCGCCAGGCGAAAGCTTGCAGTACTGAGATGGCTGCACCTCAAACTATCATGTGATTTCTGTATCATAGGAATTTTAGAAACAGATGGTGAGCACAGAAGACAGTGATGCTTGTGCTATGTGTACGGGGCAAAGGGGAACGAGTGAACAAGGGGTGAGAATAGAGCAGATTCTGAAGAAGAGCTGGAAGAAAAGACAACTGCCAAGCTCGTATCTTCCGTCTGCAAAGGCAACCACAGGTTGCAAGAAGTTGGGAAAGAAAAACACCTGACAGGCAATCGGGGGTGGAGGAGAGGGGCAAAAAAAGGGATGTTTTGTTTCAGAATCAAGACAGAGTGTATTTTTTAAACATTTTTTTTAATCACACCAGAGAAATAGGCAGCCAAATTCATCAATTCACCTGAGTTTGACCTTTGGGGAAATGATTTTGTTGCTTCAGGGAAATAGGCAGCGTCAAGAGTGGAGGATGGAGCACGCTCCCGTGAACGCAATTCAGATGAATAACCCTGTGCACGCCACCTTCGCCACACCGCCAGTGCCCCAGAAGCTCCTTTATGTTTCAGGACTGGGGGGGTTGATTCCTATGACTGTCTCAGATAGCTGCTCTCCTAATTCTATCGTGAAATGTATTTTCCCCAGAGCTGGCATTTATCGCAGCATTCTGGCACAGCTCCTGAAATGTTGCATCTGCACCACTAAACTGAGGTTACTTGTAGTTCATTAATATGCAAGAGGGGCCATGAAATCATTCCTGTTGCTGACAGGAGCTTGTACATGCCTTTCTGGAGTGCTTCATTTCTGAAGTGACCTGGCACAGACACTTTCCTTGTCTTCTTTTAATCAGCTCCATCTTGTCATTACATAAAGAGTTAAAGAAAAATCCTTTCTGAAAATCTCAAGGAAGGTGCGGTGCATCTTTCTCTTTTCTTTCCTTTCTCCTTTTTTTTATTGTCATCCCCCTCCCCCTCCATGAACACATCAAAGTAAGAAGTGACATGCAGTGCCCTGGAGCTCTTAGCAACATGCTTTTAGGTTGGGAAAATTTCATTTTCTACCTTATGATGATTACATGAGGAAAGATGAAATGCTCGCTTTGAGGTTTATTTGAGAAAGAGATGTAATAAATGTTGTGGCTTCCCACTGAATGGAACAAATCCATTCTGGTCATGTGGGGATATTAAAAATTACATGTGTGTGCATGGACCTAGCCTGCGTGACTTAGATGACATTTGTGGTCCCAGATGATGAGAAAGGAGACCTTGGGTGGCTTCTTTCAGAAAAATGCTGAATAAAGTTTTCCATTTGATCCAGTCCTGAATGCATTTGATTCCAAATGAAAATGAGTTCCCATCCTATGCGAGCCACCACAATCTCCTTTAAACCAGTTCTTCGCCCCAGACACACACACACACTCATTCATGCACACGAGGACACACACACACACACACACACACACACACACACACACATGCTCACACACAGGACAGGACAAGTCACACAGACTGCAACAGCTTAGAGGGTCCCTTAGCTGAAACTCACAAGTATACCAGCCTATAGAAGAACTAATCCAATATCTGTTTTCCAGCAAATCCAGTTTTCCAAATATTAGCACAAATATTAGCAGGGGACATTTGTGTTTTGTTCTATCAGTATTTTTTTTTTGTTCCTGTTTTTGTTTTTGCCTGGGGAACTTTTCTATTAGCTGGGAGCTGGAAAGAAAATTATCAACTCACTGAGCCCAGGAAACAGAGCCAGCAAGGTAGAGAAACAGCTTCATGGTTTCAGCCCTATCCTCCTTAGTAGGAAAAG
>RJWT010012060.1:0-22745 GCA_004365215.1 Cuniculus paca
ACATTGGTATATTACTATTAATCTCACTCCAGACTTTATTCAGATTTTGATACTTTTCCTCTAATACGTTTTGTCTTTGTGATCTAATCTAGGACACTACATTGTATTTAATGTTTTGTGATTTTTTTAAAATTGATGTTTCTAAAGTTCCACCGTTGGTAATTCGTTGTCCTTTTTGCTTCTATATAAGCATTTAATGCTACAGTTTTCATTTGAGAATTGCCTTTTGCGCCAAAGTGCCATGTCTTTCACACTCCAAACTCCTAGGCAGACCTCTGAAGACAACTTGTTCCTTATTTATGACACTATATATTAAAATAACTGAAAATATTCAAAATAATGCTTACTTTGTGCAGAGTCCATGAACTCCAACCAGAACACATAAATGTCAAATTTGAGCAATAAATTTTGATTGATTTTGAAATTCCACTTAAAGCACCATTTTTCTGAATAAATGCTCATGGGAAATATTTCAAAATATTATTTTATAAAAAATCAATTCCTATGGGAGCTGAAAGTTCTGTAGGTAGATTTTTAGTGAAATGTCTGAACAATTTAAATATTTCTTCAGATTGTCAGAATGATGAATGGTTTTTAATTACTTCATTACAATGATTTATCACTCAAGATTACAATACTCTAAAAATTACTTTTTACAGTTCAAACAAACAACTAATATTTTTGTTTTGTTTTTCCTTATGTACTCTACTCTGAAGCGCTTTCAAATGAAAAAACAAGGTCTTTTATTCTGGGACCATTTGTGAATGTGCATGAGTCATTATATTCAATGAAATAAGTATTATATGATTGAAGATTAAATAAGGGAATGGATTACAGTTCCATTAAAAACACCATGACATTCCTGGAAAAGCTATGAAAATACGCTTTTGAGTTAAGGAAACCACTTACCAATTCTGCCAATCCCAGTAAAGATGTTCTAATATAAAGCAGACATTTCTTATAACAAACTTGAGGAGGCCATCAACTCAACTATCTTCCAGGTAGAACACCAACCTTTAAAAGTGACTTTGAAACTCTGACCAGCTAATGACAACTGCAAAGCTTGGCAGTAGATCAAGAGGGGAGCCATGATTCTGATTAAAAGGCTGGGACTGAGGAGCCATTTGGAAAGACTTGGAATTAGCACAGTTCAACCTAAAGAGAAAATTGCTAAAGCATGGGTCATATACTAGTGGCCTGTGGTCTTGTGTTGCTTGGACTGACAGTGAGTTTCCTTTGCTTATTTTAAGTATTTGAATTAATTGTTTTTTTTTTAATTTTATTTTAAAGAAGTAAAGAAAAAAGGAAAAAAAAAGAGAAAAACATACCAATGAAACCAACTCTCAAAACAGGTTAGTTGAATCATTACAATAGTTGATACATTATGTATTATCTTTGTAGTTGTTGTTCAGAGTGTGAGATATAGGCATGATATCTTGTCCTAACATTATTAGCACAAAACATTCTTCTCAAGGAACTAAAAGAAGCTAGGTATACAATTATCTTTTCTATCTTGTGCATACATGACTTTTTTTCCTTTTCCTTTTCTTCCTTTCCCCTTTCCCCCATCACAGTTTGTCTTTTCTTTTGAATAGTTTCTTTCCAAATTGCAATATCTATTGTACATTTACATCCTATTTACTTCATTTTTTTAACACTAGTGAGACAATATGATGTTTACACATATTGGTCTGATTAATTTCACTTGTGAGTATGGTATGGAGTTGCAACCATTAATCTATAAAAGTCTCAAATTTATCTTTCTTTATAACTGAATAATACTTCATTATATAAAAAAAATCTTTTTTTTTATCTATTCCTCAGTTGTTGGACATCTATGCTGTTTTCAAGATTTAACTATTACAAATTGTGGTGCACATTTATTGCTGTGGTATGATGTTTTTAATTCTGGGAAGATACCCAGAAGGGGGATAGCTGGTTTGAATGGGACCTTGATTCCTAGTTTTTAAAGAAATCTTCACACTGATTTCCACAGTGGTTGCACCAGTCTACATTCCCACCAACAGTGGAGAAGGGTTCCTTTTCCCCTCAGTCCCTCCAGCATTGGTCATCAGTTGATTTTTTTTATGATCGCCATTCTTTCTGGGGTGAGATGGAATGTTTTAATTTGCATTCCTCAATACTGATATTGTACATTTTTCCAATATTTATTTGTACATTTGTATTGCTTTGTCTGAGAAGTGCATATTCATCTCAGATACCCATTTATGGATTGGGTCTTTGAATCTGGGGGTTCTGATTTTTTTCAATTCTTTATATGCTCTAGATGTAGGTCTTTTGTCTGTGGGATAACAGGCTATAATTTTTTTCCCGCTCTGTGGGCTGTCTTTTGACTCTGTTGGTGATTTCTTTTGTTGTGCAAAACTCAATAAGGTGTTGATTCTTTGTACTATTTCCCTAGCTGCCTGAGTTTTGTTTATGAAGATTTCTGCCTATTTTCTTTTCCAGTAGATTTAGTGTTTCTGTTTTAGTATTTAGATCTTTGACCCATTTTGACTTTAGTTTAGTGCATGGTGAGAGACATGGGTCTAGTTTTAGTCTTCAACATGTAGAAAGCCAGTTTTTCCAGCACCACTTATTAAAGAGGCTGTCTTTCTTCCAGTGAACATGTTTAGCTTGTTTGTCAAAGATAAAGTGGCTGAGTGTGTTTGGGGATGTCTGTATTTTCTATTCTGCTCCACTGATCCTCAGTCCTGTTTGTTTTTTTTTCTAATATCATGCTGTTTTTATCACAGTAGCTTTGTAGAATAATTTCAGGTCCGGGATTGTGATGCCCCCTGATTTGCCTTTGTTGCTCAGAGTTGCTTTTGCTATTCTAGCACTTTACTGGTTCCAAATGAATTTTAGGAATGTTCTCTCTAATAATGTGAGGTATTTTGATTGGAATTTCATTAAATCTGTATAGCAATGTTGTGAATATGTCTGTTTTCACTATGTTGGTTCTTCCTATCCAAGAAAATTTTCTGATTTCTTCAATCTCCTTTTTTAGTGTAGTGTAATTTTCACTGTGCAGATTTTTTAACTCCTTTGTTAGATTGATTCCTTATTATTTCATTTTTTCATTGGATGTTACTGTGAAGGATATGCTTTCCCTAATTTGTCTCTCTGTGAGTTTGTTGTTTGTGAACAGGAATGCTATTGACTTTTAAGTGTTGATTTTGTATTCTGCTACACTACTGAATTTGGATATTAAATATGCAAGTGTTTTAGTTGAATTTTGGGGGTCTTCTATGTAGAGTATCATGTTGTCTGCAAACAATAATTTAACTTCTTCCTTTCCTATCTGTATTCCTTTTATTTTTTTCTGTTGTCTAATTGCTATGGCTAATGTTTCCAAAACTATATTGAATAGAAGTGGTGATAATGGACATCCTTGTCTTGCTCCTGATTTTCGAGTGAAAGTTTTTAGTTTCTGACCATTTAATATGATACTAGCTGTTGGTTTGTCAGAGATGGCTTTTATAAGATTGAGGTAAAGACCATCTATTCCAATTTTCTGTAGGGTTTTTATCATGAATGGGTGTTGGGCTCTGTCAAATACTTTTTCTGAATCTATTGAGATGATTATGTGATTTTTGTCTTTAGTTCTGTTAATACAGTGAATTGCATTTATTGATTTGCACATGTTGAACCATCCCTGTATCTTGGAATGAATCCTACTTGTTTATGGTGTGTGATCTTCTTGATGATTTGCTGCATTCTGTTTGCCAATATCTCATTATGCATTTTTGCATCAATGTTCATTAGGGAGACTGGCCAGCAGTTTTCTTGCTTATTTGGGTTCTTCTTCAGTTTTGGAATCAGTGTAATACTTGCTTCCAGAAATGACTTTGGAAGAACAACTTCTCTTTCAATTTCTTTCAAAAGTTTCAGCATTATTGGTATTAGTTCACCTCTAAATTTCTTGTGGAATCCACCAGCGAATCTGTCAGGGCTTGGGCTTTTCTTTGTTGGTAAATTCTTTATGACGTTTTCAATTTCATTGACTGATATTGGCTTATTTAGAATTTTTCTATCTTCTTGATTTGTTTTGACAATTCAACTGTGTCCAGGAATGTACTCATTTCTTCTGTGATTTCCATCTTATTAGAGTAGAGGTTCTTTTAATAGGTATTAATGATCTCTTGAATTTCTTTGGAATCTATTGTGATTTTTTTCCCCTTTTCATTCCTGATTGCTTGAATTTGTGTTTTTTCTTTCCTGTTTTTGATGAGGTTGCCTAATGGTTTATCGATTTTATTTATTCTTTCAAAGAATCAACTTTTTGATTCATTGATTCTCTGTGTTGTTTTCTTAGTCTCTATTACATTAATTTCTACTCTTCTCTTTGTAATTTCCTCTCTCATATGAGCTTTGGGTTTGATTTGTACTTCTTTGTCTAGAAGTTTGAGGTTCAACATGGGCTGTTTATTTGAGCTCATTGTGTTTTCCTGATGTGTGAGTTCATCGGTATAAATTTCCCTCTTAGGACTGCTTTCATTGCATACCATAAGTTTTAGTATGTTGTATCAGCATTGTCAATTAATTGTATGTACTGTTTGATTTCATTTTTAATTTCCTCTATGACCCATTGGTTGCTGAGTAGGGTGTTGTTTAATTTTCCCATGTTAATATATTTTTTGTGGTTTCCTTTGTTGTTGATTTCCAGGTTCATTGCATTATTGTCAGATAGTATGCATGGGACGATTTCATGTCTTCTGCATTTACTTAAACATGTTTTGTCATCTAATATGTGATCTATTTTGGAGAATGTCTCATGTGCCGCTAAGAAGAATGTATATTCTGAAGTTACAGGGTAGAACACCCAGCAGACATCTATCAAGTCCATTTGTTCACATGTTTGGTTTAATTCTAATTATTTCTTTATTGATTTTTATCCAATTGATCTCTCCATTTGTAAAAGTGGGGTATTAATGTTCCCCACTACACTTGTGTTAGTGCTTATTTGGTTTTTCATATCAGTTAATATTCTTTTAAGTAGCTGGGTGCACCAGCGTTTGGTGCATAAATATTTGTGATTATTGTCTCTTCTTGGCCTTTTCCATTAACAAGTATATAGCGACCTTTTTTTCCCTTTTGATCAGTTTTGACTTAAAGTTTGTATTGTCTGCAAATAGAATAGCTACCCCTACTTTTTCTAGGTTCCTGTAGCATGAAGAATTATTTTCCATCCTTTGACTTTTAGTCTAAGAATTTGTTTTTGGGTTAAATGTGTTTTTGGATGCAGCATACTGTTAGATCTTTCTTCTTGATCCATTCTGCCTGTCTGTTTCTTTTGATTGGTGAGTTGAGACCATTTATATTGATGGTTATAATGGATATGTATTGGCTTTTATTTTTCATGTTCACTGTTGTTTGTTCTCTGCCTTTCAGTTCTGTTTAATTGCTTGCTCTGCTTGGTGGCTTATTTCTGTTGGTGTTTGTGGTCTTCGTTGTCTCTTTCTAACATGTCTTGTAGAGCATTCTGTAGAGCTGATTTGGTGGTCATAAATTTCTTCAGTTGTTCTTTGTCATGGAAGTATCTTATTTCTCCATCAATTTTGAAAGATAGTTTTGCAGGGTACATCAATCTTGGTTGAATAGTTAGGGCTTGAAATATTTCACTATTTTAGGGTTTGTGTTGAGAAGTCTGTGTTGAGTAATTGTTAAACTCTTAAGTGTTAGGAGATTATACTACAAAAATCTGAATTGCTCTCATTTCCACATGTCAATAATGGAGCTGAGACAAGGAATATGCCCTTTTTTTACTGGGCCTTTCCTCCCCAACTGCACACTCTTCTGCACACCCAACAGCTGCCAGTTGGTACTGAGACAGGAAGATAAGGTGTGGGTGACACTAGTTCAAAAAGGATGCATGACAAGATTCTGCAACACATGCACAGAACTATTCTCATAACCCTTTGTGTGGACTTCTCTCCTCCAGCAGGTTTTTGATAGGATAACCTAGACATGACACTAGGGGCAGGGTGTAAAGTGCTTGCCATTAAGCGCTTGCTATTATGCCTCTTCATGATAGACCACCCCTATATTGTAGGATGTTTTTCTCTTTACTTGGCACAAAATTTGCTCTGCAGAGCCCATTTTTCCTTTCCTTTTCTGCTTCCCCCCCACCTTTAATAAACGTGAATCTTTGTCAATGTTTATGCTTGTTTCATTGAGTTCTAGAATTTCATTCTAGAAAGGACCAGAAATCACCTTTAAAAGGAAACTCTGGCACCCCAATAGTATCTAACAGTTACCAATTATCATCACTCCTTATATAGCTGTGTGTCCATGGTACTATCAAAATTAGATAAGAAACCTGTATCTGTGACCTGTAGATATTTGAGTATGCATCCTAAGTTATCATAATGTTTATCAAAGGGTGATATCCTACATAAAATACCCAGAGTAGCTAAAGCAATCCTAATCAAAAAGGCCAAAGCTGAAGACACCACAATGCCCAATTTACAATTATACTACAAAGCCATAGTAACAAAAACATCATGTAACTGGCACAAAAATAGACATAATAAACCAATGAAACAGAATAGAGGACAGAGAAGCAAGCCTATGCAGCTACAGTCATTTAATTCTGGACAAAGAAGCCAAAAGCATACCTTAGAGAACAGGTAGCCTGTTTTATAAATGGTGCTGGGAAAACTGAATATCCGCTTGTAGTTTGTAAATCCCTATTTCTCACCTTGTATAAAAATTAATTCAAAATTGTCTTAGTTACTTTTCTCATTGCTGACACAAATACCCAACACTCAGAATTAAAGGCAGAAAATAAAAAAAGTTTACTGTAGCTCACAGTTTTGGCTCCAAGGCAGGGTGATGTGGCAGAGGAGATATCATCTATGGCAGGCGGAAAGTAGAAAGGCAGAAAAGCAGAAAGCAATGAAGTAGTAAAGGAGTAAGCCACCATAGCATCCCTTTCTGTCCCTTACTTTCTATCCAGACTATGCACCCTTGAGGTGGGTACCACTCACACTCAGGCCAGGCCTTTCCATTATCCACACCCAGAACTATGCCAAACCAATCAGTGGACAAATTTAGTAATCAAATACCCTTGATCCCAGCATCACACCCTCTATATCCAGCCGCCTCTGAAAAGCTCTACCTATGACCACATGAGATTTTGGGGGTACCTCTAGACACAAGCCCTAACACAAATGGATCAAATATCTAGGTATAAGATGTGAAACTTTGAAACTGCTAAACACAGTAGGAGAAATACTTGAAGCCACAGGTACAGTCCTGAATAGGACTCTAGTAACATAGGAAATAACAGCAAGAATCAAAATACGGGATTACATCAATTTAAAAAATTTCTTCACAGCAAGGAAAACAATTAACAGAGTGAAGAAACAACCTACAGAATGGGAGAAAACCTTTGCCAGCTTATCTGCTAACAGGATTCATATCTAGTAGATGGTAAAAGAACTCAAAATACCTAACACCAAGAAGCGAGTAGTCAAATCAATAATAGACAACTGAATTGAACAGACACTTCTCAAAAGAAGTACAAATAACCCAGTGATTATATGGAAAGAATGTTCAACATCTTTAGCCATTGGGGAAGTACATATCCAAATTACACTGAGATTCCATCTCACTTCAGTCAGAACAGCTGTCATCAAAATACAAAGAGTAATAAATGCTGGCAAAGATGTGGGAGAAAATGAACTCTTCTCACTGCTTGTGAGAATGT
Source organism: Cuniculus paca (assembly GCA_004365215.1). Classification (NCBI taxonomy): domain Eukaryota; kingdom Metazoa; phylum Chordata; class Mammalia; order Rodentia; family Cuniculidae; genus Cuniculus; species Cuniculus paca. The sequence goes on from RJWT010012060.1 coordinate 7,715, forward strand.
AAATTAGTACAACCCCTAGGGAAATGGATATGGAGGCTCCTCAAAAAACTGAGAAAAGGCCAGTTGTGGTGGTGCACAGTAGTAATTCCAGCACCTGGAAGGTTGAGGAAGGAGGATCACAGCTGAGGATGGACTGGGCTGCATAGTGAGTTCAAGACCAGCCTGAACTTCATAACAAGACCCTGACTCAAAAAAATCAAAACAACCTAAAAACTAAAAATACAATGTTATGGTGTGTGTCTAGATGTCCCTCTAAAGTCTCATGCGGTCATGGAGGGGGGGGCTTCTAGAATTTGTGATTGATTTGTGGTCCAATGCTGGGATTATGGGTGTGAGTGCTACTCTCACCCTGGGGCAGGTACCCTGCACACAATATAAGCGAGAGAAAGAGGCTTGCTCTCATGTCCCTCCCTTTTTGCTCTTGCTGCTTTTGCTGTCTTCAACTGCTATGAATGGTTGTACCTCTGCCACATGCCACCCTGCATTGGAGCCAGTTAATTATGGACTGAAAAAAACCTTCACAAACTGAGAGCTAAATAAACCTTTCCTCTTTTAACTTTGGATGTCAGGTATTTTGTCCAGGCAACAGGAGAGAAGTAATTTAGACAGAGGTTGATACTGGGAGTGGCACCATCACTGTGATGTTGCCTGGCCATGTGGCTCAAGAGACTTGAGAATTAATTTGGAAAGGTTTTGAGAGACTGTCTGAAGAGGCGGCCCCCATATGCTGTAAACTATGTGGGAGACTCGGGCCAGAGCCTGGAAAATCAGAGTACTGATGGAAATACTGCTGGTTAAGATGAAGCTCAGGAGGCTTCTATCAAGAAGGACTGCTTTTGCTGTTGGATCCCAGGTAGTGTATTGTGCTCTAGCAGAAAGCTGGTCTGCATTTTGCTTGTGTTTAGAGATACTGTCTGGGTGGTGGAAAAATTTCAATGCAGTCTACTGTTGGGAAGGTGGCATGATTACTGTTGAGAGCTTTTGGCCAGATCTACATTTGAAATTAAGAGTAAGGAGCCAACAAGGTGATTTGAAGCATTTGGCCGAGGGAAGGCTCTAGTGGAGCTGTGAATTGCAAGGATGACAGAGGGGTGAACATGGTTATTGAGAAGAACAGCGCAATGGAAAAATGAACTGAAGCTTCTCACCTGAAGGGAAGAGTGCATTTGAATTGCAGGAGACCACTGTTTTTAAAACTTAACCCCTGTCTGTTGTTAAAACTTAATGGGAAGCAAGGATTGTGATTGTAATAACTCTTAAGTATGATTTTAGTGTAGTTTTAAAATATGATTTTAATGTCATTTTCAGATGTTTGTAATCAGGTTAGTCAAAGTTCTGTGCTTTTAACTTTGAATTTTTATCACCCTTTGAATGTTTTGCTTTTGGTGCAGAAATGAGTGCAATAAGAGTTGTATATATGTAATTGTTATATTAGTGTAAATCCAAATAGACCAAGACGTATTAACTTTTCACACATCTGCCACCAAGAGACTACGGTTTAAGGAAATGTGTGTAGCTATCAAGTTGACCAGGGGTGAATTGCAATGGATTGACAATTGGTGGTCAACTTGTAACACCCAGCTGAACTTAATCAGTGTGGTTCTCTGAGTGTGGAAAGCCCATCTGAGGGTTACTGCCAACAACTTAAAAAGGAAAGCTGGACAGGAAGATCTGGTGCTATTGGTTCTCCTGGAGAAGCTTGTCATGCTGGCTTTCCTGACATGAACTCAGCTCTTCTCATCTTTGGAGGAGCTCAGGACCTCATTGTCACTGAGAATGGCTGCAATTCAGTTTGGGGGAGCTCTGGTCCTTACATTGAGCATCACTTCCTGGCTCCAGTGCAGATCGCTCAGCCTGCTGGCATGGATCCTTCATCCCACAGGCACAGACTTTCTAGCTTCCACCACTGACCTTTGGGCCTTCCCAGTGCAGATCCTTGATACAGACTTGCATGAGACATTGTCATGGGCTCTGGATCTTTAGCTGGACTCATGCAGGCCAGTGCCATGGAATCCAGGCCTTCAGCTGGATTCTTTGGGTCTCTAGTGTGTGGACAAATCTCTTGACTCTTTTGTATTTAACTCTTTGGGTGACTATTATAAAATAATCCTATAAATTTTGTGTCCTGCATTAAATTGTTTCCCTTGCAAACCTGGACTACAACATGCACAAGGGAGGAGTATTCCACCATAGAGAAGCACAAAATTTGGTCATTTACAGGAAAATGGTTGGATCTAGAGGACATCATGCTGAACAAAATAAACCAAACCAAGAATGACACATATTGCATAGTAAGGGACACTCACATTAAAGAAGAGGAATATGAGAAGAGGGAAGGGAAGAGATACAAGAGCAGACAATAGGAAGATACATACAAGCAAATTATACTCATTCAACTCTCCCAAAATAATATTGTGAAAGTAGGAAGCAGGGCAGAGCAAGGGGGCAATGGGAGGATGAAATGGTCAAAGTATGTTATGTGTGCACACAAATATGTCAAAATGAAGCCCATTAAACTGTAAATCTAGTATAAGAAAGACTAGGAAAAAAGAAGTTAGGGTCATGACCTAACTAGTTCAGTTCATGACCTTAAGAGATAAGAGCAACACCTTTAAGAACTGACAAACATTTTATGTTAACAGCCAGATTGTTAGTATTTTGGCTTTGTGACTTCACGGTCTCTATGACAACTACTTACATAAAACAATTGCATGATACGCATAGGCACAGGCGATATGGGCTATGTGGGTGTGGCTATGTCCCAATGGTACTTTCTGTGTGGACATTGAAACTTGAATGTCATAGACTGTCACCAAATGTTCTTGCTTTGAATTTTTAAATCATTTTAAGACATAAAATCTATTCATAAATGACTTCTTATCATCTTCATAACTTAGTTCTGGACCATAAAAAATAAGAAGTAGTTCAATCCAGGAATTCCACTTTGGAATTTTTTGCTACCTGGGCTCTACTCCAAACTTATCAAGTAAAATCTCAAAGCGGTGGAGCAGGAGGATTCATACTGTGAAAGTAGACAAGATGCTCACCAGTGTTGCTTCAGGGCCCACACTTTGAGAAACTATCCAGGGTCTTAAGTGGGTATAGACACCTGTGTTCCTCTTTCAGGATCTAGAAATGATTTATGAAGGTTAAGTATGATAAGTAACAGTGCAAAAGTGAATGTGATCAACTTTGACCTGTATTACTTACATTTATATTTTATATTCTTTTGTGAATATCAAAATTTCCTGCCAACAAAAGTCATAATTTTCTTCTACTCTCTTTAAGGGATGTAGTACCATCTCAAAATTACTGTAAAATAATTACATATTAAAGAAATCTGTTTTCATGTTTTCATCAATTTAAGTACGCCTGCATGTTTATTGGCACATATTTTGTGGTGACTGAAAGTTAAAATAAAATCTGAAAACATCCTAAATGTTCTGATGAACAAATCCTGATGTATGATTACTTAAAATGTGATGCCTCTCTTGAACTCTGAAGCCCCTGTGTAAGGAATGTGTTTAAACTAGATGCATCGACTAGGAAGATGGCTGTTCATCACATGACAGTAACAACAAAAAGCAAAATGAAGAATGATGTGAACAATATTTAAATACAGTGATGATCTTGTGTGTCAGGCAGATAAGACTGAAAATAAAGGGAAAAGATTATTTACCTTTTTCTTTAAACACATCATTATTGTTTGACTTTTTGGAAGAATAACTTTAAAATAGAAATATTTTTAAATGCAAATTGGAAAACACCTTCAAATAGCCTTCAGAGTCTATTCAGGACAAGAATCCATTTCCCTGATAAGAAAGAGAAATCTGCCTCTGAGACACAGAACAGGCAAAATGGAAAGATTTAATTTACAATGTGAACCTGGCTGCGAAATCACACAATCATCATCTTTCCTAACTCCAGTCAGCAGTTCAAGAGAGTATTTGAAGTGGAATTACATTTATACAAATCTCATCTAGAGTCAGGTAGAACTCTGACTTCGAATAAGCCCCTGCTTTGACTAAAAAAATCCAGAAAGAGTAAATCCATTATGCCTTCCTGGTTTTTATTGTGAATACACAGAATATAATTGTAATAAGCAGGCTGTGGTTTGTTCCATTACAGAAAGTTTCTTGGAGAAGTAATTCATTTAAATAATTGCTAATTATATATCTCCTGTTAGATTTCCACTTTGCCCTTGTATTTTTTTTTTCCAGCAACAGGTTTTGAAAGAATTATGGAGAGTACCATTACCAAGTGCTCATCTAAATTATTCTCTCATTTGGGAAAAACTGTCATTTCCATGTAATTACATTAGATGCTTTCCAAATAAAGAGACAGAAATAGGTGAACCTAATAAATCTGTGTAGTAGTCGACAATTGAATATGCTCAAGTTCAAAGTGAGAATTTCAAGACATAAATGGAAACTTCATTCTCTAATGGCAATGTATCCCTTTGTTCATACACCACTTATTGAGACTTCAATATGTCAAGACCTGAGCTAGTAAATTTACATGTGCTTCTCCCAAAACAATCACTTCATTCTCCTTTCTCTCATTACAGAAAAAAAAAAAAAACTCAGAAAATGTAGGTAACCTGCAGCAGCCACGCATCCATCAATTCATAAGCAGTGATTTAACTTAGGTCTATGTATAAATTTAACAAACATTATTACAGCACAATGCCAGAAGCTGTTCTGAATATTTGATAAATATTAACGGTATGTTCATAATGACTCTACAGATGAGAACTTTTGTACCTAAACTTTACAGGCGAGTTCATTCAGATAGAGGAAGGCAAAGTAAATGGCAGAGCTGGAATTCAGCCCTAAACAGTCAGCCTTCAGAGACCTTGTTCTGAACCACACCAGCTGTTGACTGTTTCCATCCTAAAACCCTTGCCCCACTACACTGGTCCCCATACAAGGGCAAACAGGCACATAGGGACAGAAAAGAAAGAGTCGAGTGCCAGAGTTGGCCGCAGTGGCTATAGCATTTGGAACTTACATATTACAACATTGAAAGTGCAACCTAATGCTTTCAAGGAAAAAAGAGGAGAGGAAATGTATTATGTGACACCATGGACTGAATTGTGCATCCCCCAGATTTGTGTATGGAAATCGGAATAACCCATGTGATGGCAGCTGGATGTAGAGTTCATAAAGAAGTAAGACTAAGTGAGGTGAGGCATGTAGCCCACCTACACTAGGGATAGTGTCCTTATACAAAGCAACACCAGTTGGCTTTCTGTCTCAGCATTCACAAGGAGGAGGCCTGTGGGAACACAGTGAGATGGCAACCAGCAGACCCCAGAATAAAACCTAAGTCTCCAGGTTGATCTTGGGCTTCCCAGCCTCAGGAATATGAGACAAATTTCTGTTGTTTAAACTACCCAGGACTCCCTTATAGCAGACCAAATAGACAAGACATGTCAACGTCTCTGACAAATCCTGAGGGAACCTAATTCACACCCAAATGGATTCAGGGGCTCAAATAATCAAATAATATGACTAACACTCACTCTCCTCTGAACCTCTCTCTCTTTCCCTCCCATTCTTTCTGTCTCTCTCTGTACACACACACACACACACACACATACACACAAAACCACTTTCACCAACTCTTGTTTGCTTCTACTTCACTCTGAATTGATTTTATTGAGCTTCCTCTGTGTCTGTCAGTTTGTCACCCCCTTTCCCACTGTGGCATGTTACCTAATGAGTGACCTTACTGAAATCTCAGGAAAAACGATGCCTTTCTTTCTCCACAGCGCTAACAGAAGGGTTATGATTGAACCTCACTAGCCTCTCTGGAGTCAGGTGCCTTCCCCTGAGCCAACCAGCATCAGCCAGAGCGACAAATGCAATGACTGACTACACCGGGTAAAGCCTGCAGCCCGGGATCAAGATCAGTCCCTGCTGAATTATAGGCTGAAAGCAAGGATGCTTCCCAAAAGGAAACCTCCACAGCTGCCCCAGGAGAGACAAGAAGAGACATCAGACGGGCAAAACCAGAGCACCTACTATAATGATACAAACTTTATACTAGGCAATTAATTGTCAATTATAGCTGCACATTGAAATAACATGGGAATTTGTAAAATCTACAAATGCCAGATGCTTACCTGCAGAACTACTAATTAGATGATTTTCCCTAGACTCTTTCTTTCTAGAACATAAGGATCAGGAACTCTAGTCCTTTGTGTTTGGTGTTTTAAATCTGACATTCAGTCTTTTGAGGGGATAGGTTATTAGAAACAATTTAGAAAGTTGAAACACTTTTTTTATATTGGTGTAAAATACTCCTACTAAGTTTCACTGTGTACCAGAAGTGACATTTCCAAGGTGATTTCTTCCCATAAAAACCAGCGAGTAAAAGAAATCTTTTTACCCTGAAGAAGCAAATTGTAAGATCTATAATCAATGGCTTGGAGTGTAAAAATGCTAAGAAACCGAAAGAGCCAGAATGACACTCAAGGCCAGCAAGGCAACAAGCACGCAATGTATTCTTACTGCTTTGTTTCTGTGGTTATCCTGTATACCCGGACAGCTTTTGGTGCTAATAGTAAGGGTTTCCAACTGCAAAAGATCTATAGTGTGTTTTGCATGCACATGCAGCTTGCTTTTCTCCAAGTGTTGATCACTGCTACATGTGTTATATAACACTGACATTGATAGCTTTGCTCTACATTTCTGGTTTTTTGCTTGTATGAGAAATAAACATGGAAACAAAACTTAACTGAAATGAGTAGAAGTAAGAAAGAGGAGAAAGGACATTCAGCACGGAAAAGCTGTGAAACCTCATCCTTCAGTGCTGGTGAATTTCCTACCTGAAGAAGCAAATGTAGGCATTCAAAGCAACGGCCCAGTGCACCTCCTTTGAGTGAGCAGTCAGCAGCTCACGGCAGTGCCTGAGCATCTACAGCTGTGGGCGTGAGCAGAGGTGTGAGTCTTGCTCTGAAACTGTTGTAGGAAAAAATAGAAATGAGAGATTAAGTAGCAGTAGGGAAACAGTTCTGCTATTCCCTATAAGCAACAGGAAATGATTTAGATCGTCTATTAAACAGATACGGAATTTTTTAGAGGAATACTGGCCAGCTCACAGAAGCTCCGTAAGACAGGAAAACAAGGCTTACAATGTGGGCAGAGACAAGGTGAGACCAAAGCAAAATCACAGCAGAAGCCAGTCCGATGATGACCCCGTATCTGCCACCATGGGAATGCTGATGTCAAGTCTGCTGCCCTTGCTTTGGCACTATGTGCCACTGCCACATGCATTCTATGACCCGGCTTGCACGTATTTACTGTAAACAATGACTTCCAGATCCGTAACACCCTCACAGAAGGAAAGTTGACTATACCTAGTTTAGTTGACTAAGCTAAATTGCTTAACTTACCTTAAAAATATACAATTTACCATATCTAATACAAATGAATATTAATAACTCCTCTCCTGTAATTCCACCTCGGGATACATCCTGCGGTGAATGCCTTTCAGTGTGCTCAGAGAGCTACATAACCCTGACGTTTATTCAAGAACAATTTTCCATTTAATGCTTTCATCGGTAGCTGAAGTAACAGTTTTCAAAAATTCTTAGAAACTTTCAAAGGTCAAAACTGTGATGGAAGATAATAAATTTTTCAAAATTAATGTTCCTATAAAGATAGAGAAAAGACAAACAGGAAGGTCCTAATTGTACAATCGTAAAATTGTATTTTTAAGAAGACCGCAATTTCAGGACATGAAGTTGCCCAAGGTTATCCACAACCTGTACTTTATATCTTTACTCCTTAGAGTTGTTTATGCTTTTCAGGCTTGTTTTTCTTTTCTTCCAGTTTCTTCACATCTCAAATCCCTAAAAGATACCGTAAACTAATAAATTAGATTAATTGATAATATATAGAAAGGAAATATGACCTTAAGAAAAAGAAACAGATTTGAAGATTTAAAAGAACGTTTTTATGCAAAAATATCTTAGATCAACCATCTCGAAAAATAATAATGATGATGATGATGATGAACATGCCTTTTCTCCGGTACAACGGGCCATCACTTCACCTGAAAATGAGTCATCTCCTTTATTCCTGTGGGTGGCCATCACTTTCCCCTTGTGAGTCAAGCACAAACTTTCCACAGACTCACAAATTCCACAGATTTCCATTGCCCCAATATTCATAAATATCCCCAGCTCCAGATTCTAAGGTTCCTCTCTTTCGAGATGTCTAGTTTCTTGGAGTGGGTACTTTCAATTCTGTGTAACAAGCCTCTTTTCGCTTCAAAGAATAAAGAATAAAAATTTTTTTAAAAAATAAAAATCAGTCTTTCTGAATGAGAAGAGAGGTTCTAAATATTTACAAAAGCCTGGAACACTGGGGCAGAATTAACAGAATGGAGTCTAACGATGCTAAATCTCTCTCTTTCGTTTTTCAAATAACTGATTGTACAAGTGCATGATGGGCAGAGTGGATTTGTGGGAATATTTCCTCTGAAAATTATTTGCAGGGCTTGAGTTGACCACAAACCTAATATGCGTGTTATATGACAGCTAAATGAGCTCTGCACTTAAGTTACATCTGGGCTTGGTGTTCAACCAAAGGAAGATATAACTGTCTTCTATTATGTGGAAGAGGGAAAATATTTAAAGCCATGGAACTCCAGCTAAACATGAGCTATATTCCTCTAGGAGATAAAACATGAGCAAATGGATAGAAATACTATGAATAGGGATTTCGTTTTAGTTTAATGAAGGAAGGCTTCCAATGGTCAGTTGAACAAGGTAATGAGTTACTACTGAAAGTAATCAAGAACCACACTGGATGGCTTTCTGATTATTCCCTATTGGATGAGAGATTTCTTAAAGATCTTGAATTTTCTTGATGTTCTTTTGCATTTACATTTTTCTATCTCTCAGAAAAGAAAATATACTTTCAGGACAAAGAAAGAAAACTAATGACTTTGAGAACAAATTATATTCAAGGTTTTCTACCCTACTGAACCCAGGCAGAAGCCTATAGCAAGAGAAACAGCCCACAACAGGTCAGAGTGACGAAGATAAAGTTATTTTAAAATTATGCCCCATTCTATGCACCTACAGGATGAGGAAGAGCTGACTTAAGAGGCTATTTCCTGGGAAAATAACTTCAGGGGTTTGACTTGACCACAAACCTAATATGCATGTTATAAAATAACATGCATTATACAAAATTATTACAAAATTGCCTTATTTTTGTTACTGTGCTTCCCTTCAGTACTGTTCCACGAGGTTATACCTTGCCTTTTTTGGATGAAATCTTGGGCCAACTGATGACTTCACTCAAAACAATTAGATAGTAGTACTACAGTTGCTTTAAATCACATATGCAATCTAATTTATAATTCAAAACATCAGTGATTGTGTTGCAATCAAAAGTTGGAGCTGATGTAAAATGAAAACACTCCTGTCTCCCCTTTCCACTGGCCACGGTCTGCCTTTGATAGGCTGCCTGAGTGGCAGAGAGCAGTGGAAAGAGGTTGATGGAAGGAGTAGTGCATTCAGAGGAAAGTGCTCTCCAATTGGTGCTTTGTAAGGTGGGGGCTCGGTCTCCAGGGAAGGCATGCAGGGGTGGGGTGCTTGTCTGACTTTCTCTCTTATGTCAATCACTTGATTGTTGGAGATTCTCTCAGAATCTTCCTTTTTCAGGAGGAGGGCCTTGGCTTTAACTGACCTCTGCTAGTTTTGTGGGTATTTCTTGTTTGTTTGTTTGTTTGTTTTGATTTTTTTTTCCTTTTCTGGTGCTAGGGATTGAAGCCAGTGGCCTCCTGTGTGCTAAGCAAGCATTTTACCACAGAATAAACCTCCTGCTTTCGGGGTTAGTATAGATGCTTATGCATTCTATTTTCATTCCCTGGAAGATCATGTTCTTGAACAGGATGCCTTAATAAAACAAAAACAAAACCAAAAAGGAGGAGGTTGACATCATGATTGCAGTTTCTGCATCTGGGCCTGGGTGCAGGCACCCTTCCCCTGCCATTAGGCAGGATAGTGACATTACTTTCCGCGGCAGCTCTCTGCTCTGTTTCATATGTCAGCCGCTTTTACAAGAACATCTGTCACATTCTGGTCCCAGTGAAGCCCACCTCTTGTGACCTGCACAGGGAGGCAGCACCTCCATATCCCTCCCTGGGAGGACGCAGGAGTGTTGTTCTCCCTAAGACAGCACCCTGACCCTGACTCGGGTGTTTATACCTATGCTCTAGGTACAAGACCCCAGGCTAAGGGACACAAGAAGTCAAGGGACTGGAGCACTTTTTCTCTAAATCTGTATTTTGAGAGTCTATTATAGCTGCTATTTATCATATCCTTATACCTCAGTCAAAATTCCTGTTAAATATCTCTGTTAGTCCTCTTAGCCGCCTATATAATAGCTTTCAAAAGTCACATTTTACAGATATAAAAACTGAGGCACGGAGAGATTAATTTGCCCAACCCGTAGTTAATCAGCATGTAAATTGTAAGACATGGTATGCATTCAGAATCTGTTCTCCTCACTGTGCACCTGCTGTGTTTGGATTCGCTCATTTCATTGTATCAATCTAAATGTAATTTTCCTTGGAAAATAGTCAATGGTTACTTAAAAGCTCTCTTTTGTAGACTGTTATATCCTTTTATGTACAAAAAGATAGCAGCTATATTCACATACTATTCTGCCAACTTATTTGTTGTATTTATAAGACATAAGAAATGAATTAACAGTTGTTGAGCACTTACTGAGTACCATGCACATTCTAAGTGCTTTATCCAAATTCTTTCACTTTTTTCCCATAACAACTCTAGGTCAGTACTTTTCTAATTGTACACATGAAGAAAGACAGTCCTGGGAAGAACACTGGGAAAAAGAAGTAAAGCAGAAGACTAGCTTTCCCGTTCTGCCAGTTGCTGGGCCAGTCACCTAAATCCTTAGTGCCATATTTTTCTCATCTATAAAATGGGAAGAATAAGAACAGTCCTATTTGTTTTGCAGGATCTTTGTAGAGTTCAGTGAGACAATGCACAAAGCACTTTCCAGATGCAAGAAATCATTATGACTACGCTCTTGCTAAGATTACTGTCCCGCGAAAGCCGTACTGCAGTAGGCAAAACTAAGTTCTCTCTTCACCCAGTGCCACAGGCCAAGGACTCGGAGATGATGTTCGACAGACAGCCTGCCGTGTGCACTACAGAGGTGGGACTGCTTCCTAAAAATCATTCCAACAGAAGGAAATCAAACTTAGAATAAAAGAAAGAAGGCACGAAACTCAAGAATCGTATATTGCTGAGACAGGGCCAAGCTGGGAAGCCTTTGGGAAACTTTTGTGGCTCTTGAGAACTATTAGGCTTGAAAATGAGAGCCAGGTGTAGAGAAAAGTGTAAGGCCACAAAAGAGGAGCAGAAAGAGGAGAGAAGCGCAAACAGAAATTCAGGGAATGCTAGCATAACAATACAGGAAAGTACTTTTAAATCTACTCAAACACTGACCAGAGACTTTAAGATATTAAATGTTTGCAAAACACTACCATTACTTCATTCCACAGTCTAGAAGAGAACTCATAGAAAGCTTCTTTTCTCTTAACAAGACATAACAAAAGCAGAGCTGATGTAATTAATGAAAAAAAGATGGCTTTGAAACAGTGAAGGCTCCGAACAACAGAGAGGAATGGAAATGAAGTCCACATTGAGGGACAATTCGTATTTATCTGCTGAACTTTTTATGCATATGGTGTTTTGCTAATATTTCTCTCTCCGGGGAGAATACCACACCAGGTTGATAAGCAATATAAGCGTAAGAAGTTAGAGGTTACGATAAAAGCATGGGGCAGATAGTTATTCCTTGAATATCAATTAGCAGAGTCTCTCCAACTTGAAGACTCTTACAATTGAATATTTCAACTTAATGGATCTGTTTTCAAATTCCCTTTAATGGCCCTTCTGTGACCATAATATCTACTTTTCCAGACATCCTAAGTAGAAACCATTATGGACAATGTATGCAGAATCCCCTAAGGATAGCATATGGATGGGGGAATGTCGGTTGCCAAATTTAGCAGCTCTGGAGAGAGTGTTTTTGAATTAAACTTGAATCTATGGGGATTACAGTTCATTTATGACGGGTAAAACATATCTTCTCAATTCTGAAAGAGAAATCCCACTGATATACATGTGGATTTCACAAAGGTTTCTCCAAGACTGTAAGAATAAAAATTCTTTTTACAAAATGCAAAAGTTCTGTAACCGTTGTGGAATTATGATAAGTCACATTTTGTTTGAGCAGTGTTCTTACTATTAAACAGGGGATTTTGCAAGTATTGTGCCAACTCTGACCTGAGGAAGCTTGGTTCAGAAGTTTGATTCTTGAGATATTATGCTAAAATGTCTTATTTCGATAGAATTAAGAAAGTGAAAAACTGGTAAGACAGTGACTACAAACTTTGAGGTTTTAAAATAAGCAAAATTCCAAAAGCATGGCAAAAAGGGGACCTGAGCATTGTAAACATTTTATTTTGCTAAATAAGTTTTGTTTGAATTCTGTTTTTAATATTTTCTATCAATTTAACTTTTATTCTGTTTTCGCAACAAATGGTAGTTGACAGTTACAAACTTTTATACTATAAAGCACAGGTCTTTAAACTTTACTTACTGAGCTTCATGAAAAATTATCATTTATCTTACTTTTCTAATTTCACTAGGTCCAGTGATAACACTGACAAGGCAGAGTTTGTCTACAGACCTGCCGTTGGACGTTGCTAGCTCGCTGCACTTTGCGAGCCTGAGTTAGCGCTCTGTCCTGATCAACCATTAAAAACCAGTTCTAAATCCAACATCTAACTAGAATGCAAACACTCATACTTTAAGACAATGTAATTAAATCTTTTAATGGATATATGCAATAGAGAGTGGCCTATTATCTGGACTCATTTGATAAATTCCTTAGAATACTTTTTTTTCCGTCCCTATTTTGAAGGAAAAATCCTAGCTATTTGATACAGCTAGGATTTGATCAAGTTTATGCCATAAGCATAGCTTGAAACACCCATAAAACTTTTAAATTACACACACAAAAATCCAAGATTTCCTCTTTTTCACACTGAAGAAGTTCTTTTTAAAAATGAGATTCATTTTTGCAGTTTAAATCAAATCGTAAACTTCATGGAACTACTGAGATGCATTGTTATAATGTCATTGTCTTGTGTTAAGTATCCAGTAATAAATGGTCTATGAACAGGGACTGAAGAATCGTTGTAATTCAGGAATTGTAATATTTTCAAAAATGATTTGGTCGCTTACAAAAAATAATTTTGCCTATGCTGGTTGAGCAGTTTTCCCCTGAAAGACAAGTCTGAAAATCGAATTTTACTCTGTATTAAAATTCAAAAACTTACATTTGAGACATCTTCATTCAAGCACACTTTTTTCTTTTTCTTATCCATTTGGAAATTAGTGTTCCATCACTTTTAGGAGAAAGACCTGGTTAATTCTTCATTCTGGTGAGACTCGTAGGTAATGTTCCAGAATGTTTGATTTTTTAAGGGCATGGACAGAGAATGTCTTTATGTATATTTATACATTAATTTATTTCCGCCTACTTAGCCTATTACTCTACAAGTCAATGAATGCTTAAATTCCATCCACCTGAAAGAAACCTAAAATCCCAAACCAGGTTATCCATACATTAAAAATACACTTTTCTCACAATAAATTAATCCTAATGCTGCAAAGGTAGACTAGGACAAGTACAGGTACTGAGACTCTCTTCTTCACTGGAATCACTTCTGGAGTGTTTGAATTTTTTTATAACAAGCTTGTAGTCCTCTAGTAATAGCTAAAAAGCTATTATGTATTGTTTATTTTATTTTATTTTATTTTATTTTGATAAGAATACAGATATGAGAAACACCTCTTAACAGATTTTGAAATGTACAGTACCATATTAACGTTAGGCATGATGTTAGACAGAGCTCTAAAACTCAATCTTCTTGCAAATATGCAACCTCAAACATTGCTTTTGAAATTTGAAATATGTGTTTTATAGACTCTATAGCAACTGTGCATTTATTCTCAAAAAAATAAAACCCAGATGGGAGTAAGACTCAAAATGCATTTCTTAACCTAAAGAAATTATTTAACATAGAATTTCAAAAACTGCATTAAAACAAGCAAGGGACTGTTATTTTTCTTCAGCATTTACTTTCAATTCATTCTGGTAATTTTTCCCTATGCATCATAGAGAAACAGCTGCTATCTGGAAAATTGTCAAAGTGGCTTTGGTTACATTACTTGATAGCCAGTAGAGGTCATCATCTCCCACATTCTAGCATTTCACAGGAGGGAAAAACCCCTGAAGGTTTGGTTGGTTCATAAAAATGCACAAAAGGGTCAGAAGTTTTCAATATGAAGCTTTCCTCTTAGAAGCTTTGCATAATTGAACCAATATTCAAGTCAGAGGGAAAAAAAAGCATAAATAAAAATAATGGATACAAGATGTTGGTGTTACAGAACTTCAAAAAACAGAATTTCTTAGAAATTACATAAAAATTCTTCTAGTTGATTTAGTTAATACAAATCCTTCTTTATGTCAAAATGTTGGAAAGAAAACCTCAAAATGTTATCAAATCCCGACATAGTAAAATCCCTATATTTGTAAAATGGCTTTGTGGTCTCTTTTCTACTATGTGTTTGGAATCCTTTAAAATCTTAGATGTTTGTATTTGCCCTGACTTGTTCTATGACTTTGATTCTGCATTTTAGATTTTTTTGAATGTATTAGTTTCTTGGCAACATAATGAAAATTAACATGGTATATTGTTAATGTGGCTTTTGGTTATCGCAGTTCGCTAGGCATATTGAAACGGTAATACATGATTACTGCTGTCAGTTCCCCAGAGACATTTTAATTCATTTTCTTTGGGTCATTATTGAACTGAGAAGAAAAGACACAATTATAATTTGGAGGTAGAATCTATACATATTTGAAAATAATGAAAGATATGCCTTTTTATTTTAAGGAGGGCATAA
>RJWT010012061.1:0-22803 GCA_004365215.1 Cuniculus paca
TGTTTGTGGACTGCAGATGGCCAGGGCCAGGACCAGCGTCCGCCTGCCTTCTCTTATAGCAAGAGGGGCAAGGTCGAGGGGCAGGCGCTAAAGAAAAGGCCCTTTGGAGGTCAGTGACAGCTCCCCGTGTTCAGCTACCTTGCATTCTGAATTCTTGAGCTGAGGTGAATGTAATAGGTTATTTTGAGTCGTCGTCTGCAACCTCAGTGGCTTTTTACAGTTCCACAGTTGAGTTTGCCCAGGCGGGTTGCTGTGTGTCTGAGAGTGTGTCAGATCGTCCCCGTTTCCCAGGCGGATGGGAGAGAGGAGCATGTGCTTCACTTCCCAGCAAGCACTGCACCCGGCTGTGCCCTGGACACTGGCCTCGCTCCTGGCAGCTGGCGGGGAGGGGTTAGATCAGGACACAGTCACCTCCAGGTAGTGCGGATGCTGAGTTTTCTGTTGGAACAGTGCTGATCTTTCTCTGGATATTGAAGTCGTTCCAGTCGCCTTTGTCCTAGTCATGTGAACGTGTTATTTACCCAGTCGAGTTTAGGCATTTAATGGTAGAACTAGGAATGTCAGCGATCTGGCCGTGAAAAGTGTTTTTGAGTTATCCCAAATTCGGTGAACTGTCTGTCAGATCACCTTTCATTCACTGTCTTTTGGAGGTAATGCAGAAGGACTCCTGTTAGGAGGTGGAATCCTTTTATGCCTGGTCAGAACTGGATCGGCCAGCCTAGAGTCCCTGTCAGCAGGTGTGCAGGGCTCTGGGAGGCCCAGGCAGGCCGGGCCAGCTTGCAGGCCTGGCTAGGATGGTGCAGATGTGAAGCCTGACTCCTCTGCAGCTGTGCAAGCAGCTTGAGTCCCATTGGCACCTCTTGTCCTCTACCTGTGGAACCCGCCCCACCACTGTGTCTTCAGGGCAGCATTCAAGGCTCACCTGGCTGCCTCTGACCTTGCAGTCTACCCTGATGGCAGAGTCTGCATCTCCATCCTTCACGCACCTGGTGACGACCCCATGGGGTATGAGAGCAGTGCCGAGAGGTGGAGCCCTGTGCAGAGCGTGGAGAAGATCCTGCTGTCGGTCGTGAGCATGCTGGCAGGTACGACAGCCCCACTCCCAGGAGGCCCTCATCCAGCCCTGTCTGGGTTTTTTCTTTCTTTGTAATTGACCTACAGCTATTATTTTAATTTAGTGCTGCTTGTCTCTACTTCTCCAAATGTAAGTGTACTTTTCCTAGTTACAGATTCTAAAGACAGTCTGGTGTTGCAGAGCGTGCGGTGGCCCATGATGGACCATTCCCTAATCCTGGGGCATCTCGTTGGTTCAGTAGGCATTCACTGGGGTCCCACTGTATGTGGCACACCACACTGGGATATAAAGCTCAGTGTGACAGAGGCCCACGCTTTGAAACCCCACATTCTGGGAGAACTTTCCAAATCTACCAACAGCTAAAGGCCGGTGTGGTAAATCACAGTGGGCTCACAGACCACTTCCTGGCTGAGTTGAAGACACCACGAGTTAGGGGAGGAGTGAAGAAAAGGCATTTGGGGTGAAGGAAACAGCTGGGCCAGGGTGGCAGCAGCTGAGCCAGTGGGGCACTGCCAGGTCTACCGCAGGAACCAAGGCTGGAGGCGGGGTCTCCAGAGAGGAGCTGTGCCGGTGGCCCGGACGTCTGTGGGCATCCCAGTGGGCACTGTGTCATTGATTGTGCCTCAGGAAGCCTGCAGCACTGGGAAGGTGGTATGATAGGAGGAGGATTCAGGCCTTGTGGGTCGGGAGTCGACAGCTCCAGGAGCCGAGCCAAGAGTCGGGTGGGCTGGGCGGGGTGGGAGGGGCTGAGAGTGCAGGCTGCCAGGCTTCTTCTCACGGGTACTCAGGACTCATGTTTCAGATGTGAGGGCCAGGGTCAGGAATGTTAGAGGAGCCTGGAAGTTGGAGTGCAGGAACAAACTACTCACCCACCCAGTTGGGCTGCCCCGCCCCCAGCGGTAAGAGAGCTGTTCCGGTGGCCGGCTGTGGAAGTCGTGTGCTCCCAGCAGTGCCCTCACGTGGTCTTGGCCTTCCTGCAGGGACAGGTGAGAAGGCCCTGTGTGTTCCCATCAGGTCTCCTGGAGGGTCCCCAGCGTGTCACACCTTTCCTTGTCTTTCAGAGCCCAATGACGAGAGTGGCGCTAATGTAGATGCGTCCAAAATGTGGCGGGACGACCGTGAGCAGTTCTACAAGATTGCCAAGCAGATTGTGCAGAAGTCCCTGGGGCTGTGAGGCTGCGCCCTGCACTTGGGCGCACGCGTGCACGCCACGGAGCAGCTCCAGCCTGCTCCTGCGGACACTTGGTGGCAGTGCTGCCGTGCTGGCACCCAAACAGGCAACTTAAGCCCCACGGCCTGTTGTCTCTTACCTTTCCACCCAGACAGGCTTCTCTGCGGGACCAGTGGCTCACTGCCTGCTGCCGCGTCCCGGGTCCCCCGGATGCGCAGGTCGGCTGTCTGCCCTGTCATCACTACCTCTCCTGCCTCAGCAGTGCGACCTGCAGCTGCTCTCCCCTCCTGGGGCACAGGCCGGCCTTCCTGCTGACAGGACACCAGCGGGCTCCCAGCAAAGACTTGTGGCCTTGGTGGAAGCAGCGGGTAGGGCTGCGGGCTCCTCATAGTGCCTGGTCCGTGCCCCGGGAGGTGCTGGCTTCCTTCTCACCTGGTGTGTGCCTGCAGGGCTGGTTCTCACAGCTGCTGCTGCATTCTCACACTTAGATGTCCTTCCAGGAGACGCTTTGGAACCGCACCTCCGAGGAGCAGGGTGTGGAGCACAAGGGTACTGCTGGCCACAAAACTGAGGGCTTCTCCTGCTTGCGGTTGAGGGGCTTGCATTCAGGTCCTCGTTACTGGCACTCCGCTAGAGAGCAAGCTTGCGTAGAGCTTTAAAGGGTTAGTGATTTCTCCTGGATCCTGCAAAAGCTTTCCCTTTTTGAGCTAAAGCTGAGCAGCTCCAGGGTTCTGCCCTGTACATTGCAGCTGCACGGGAAGCCTGCAGAGTGGCGATCTGTGACTTTGATGTGGTCTGAGTGTCCCTGTCAGTGGCCAGCGCTGAGCAGCCCATTGCCTGGAGGAGGCTCACACAAGCAATAAAGAACCTGTCTCTTGCAGGAGCAAACACCTGGCCTGTTCCATTTAAATAGGCGTTTCTGTTTTTAAAATAAGAGACAGCGTGGGAGACATGCACTAGATTCACTTCTCCCTGTCGCTGATGTGGCCCATGGACTTTTTTACCGGGGCCTCTCCTCTCATGGAGTGAACAAGTCCTGGTCTGGGGCTCCACGGGGGCTCTGTGGAACCGGGTTCTTCCTTAGGGGGCGTGCTCACTGCCGGAATTCAGCGTGGGGATCTGCGTCTGGGGAGGAGGAGAAGGAGGGCGTTGCATCTGAACAGTATTCCCAGGCGTGAAGAGCTGCAGCCCTTGCGTGGGCCGGGAAGCGTGTGTGTGGACGTGCTGAGGGGGCAGCCGCTCTGCAGACAGGCACCTGTAGGCTTCTGTGGGAGGTGGAAGAGAGGCAGTCTCTTTACAAAACAAAGTATTTTTATTCATTTGTATTTATTAAATGAAAAATCTCTTGTCCCTCTTCTGTGGTGGAATTTATTTACTGTTATAAAATAAAGTTCTATATTCTCCCTCTTCTCTGTAGCGTTTGTCTTGGTTGTCTCTTGTATGACTTCATGGGAACCTGAGCCCAGCTTGCTGGCCCAAGCAGTTGTGGCTGCTGCTTTTCCTTCGCGGTACGTGGCTGCCTGTGGCCCTGCGGCTCTCCCCACGCCTCAGTGAGGGTTGGTCCTGCAGACCCGCGCTTGCCTGAAACGTTGCTTTTCATTCTGTGACCTATGCGCCGTGTTCTCTGGCCTCTCGTGTTCTCCATCAGGGGCCATGTGGGATTGTGGGTACAGGAGTTCTGCCGGCCACTCAGTGTCAGCAGCGGTCATGTGGGAATCTGGAGCTCGTCCCCAGTAGAAGCCAGCAGGGTGTTCGATCCCACTGGGCTCCTCCGGTTTACCCTGATCGCTGCTGTGGAGCCGCGGCGCCTGCCAAGCCTGCTCTAGTCCTGCTGGTTGGGGAGCTGTGCTGGTCCTCTGCAGCTCGGTCTGTCCTGGGGAGTGTCATCCTTGGTTTCCCCTAAGAGTGGTTCCAGAACCCAGCATGTGGCTCCAGCTCCCCTTCCCAATGTGGCTGGGGTCCGCAGAGCTTCCCTTAGGCCCCTCTTGGTTCCCACACCTCTGGCTGTAGCAGGCTTGACATCTGGAGCCAGAAGGTCCCTGGGACTGAAGGGACTGACGTGTCCTCTGCTGTACTTCTGTGTAACTTCTTCATCTGGCCGTGCCCTGCCCCATGTGGCCAAGACCCAGTGTCCACACCCAGGCCCCAGCACCCACCTCTACCGATGGGATCCAAACCCACAGTGTTCCCTGCTCCCACCATGGTCAGCTGCACCAGGTCCCAAGGGGTCCAGGGCCCAGCGGTTGTGACCCCTGCCCGTACCCAGAAGCACCTAGCAGACCACCCCTCTCTGGTGGCTCTGTGCCCAGCCTAGTCCAGAATTTTCCACTTCCCTTGCCAGGTGCCTACTGCCAGTGCTGTATCCCCTCACGTGGCTCGTCTCCCCGGACCATCCTGTCTGGATGGGTCTGCTTAGTGCTGGGCTCCGTGTGTGTGGAGGTAGGGGTGTGGGTATAAGGGCGCCCGGGGAAGGCAGGTGCTGTGAACCAGTGTGCGGAGGGTGGGGGCAGGGGCACAGGACACAGCCTGGCCCCTTTGCACTAGAGCCGCCCCGCCGTGCCCAGTGTTGACCTGTGCGTGGTGAGATGGCATGCTCCGAGCACTGGCTGGCACAGGCACTGCTTGGAGTGCCCCAGGCGCCACCACCCAGCTTGCCCTGGTCCAGGTAGGGCCGGGTCGTGGTGAGGGGCTGTGCCAGTGGTGGGGAGCCCGTGCTGCCCGAGGAGCCTGCTCTGGGCTGCAGATTTGGAAGCTGCCCAGGGCACTGCACAGCTGCCATGCAGGCACGCTCGGCTCAGAGAGGGCAGAGCCTGGTGAGGCGGGATTGGCCTCAGGAAGCCAAAGAGAGCAAAGGAGAGGGGTGGACCTGGGGTCCTGTCCCGTGGGTGGTGGCTGAGGTGAGGGCCTGTCTGGTGGTCCCCTCATGGCTGTGAGCAGATGGCCTGGTGCTGCGGCTGAGTGTGAGGAGTTAGCTGGAACCTAGCCTTGGCAAACTAGGTGCCACCCGGGTGAGAAGTCCCTATGAAGATGGGACACCCTGCCAGGGGCCTGCCCAGTCCCACACGTGCCGAGCCCTCAGCTGCCCAGTCCTGTCCTGGCAGCTTCCCAGATGGCCACAGCAGTGGTACCAGTGGGAGGGACCAGGGAGCGACAGGGCTGCTGGCACCAGGCCACCTCAGGCTGGTGGACACTGACTGGGGTGCAGGGACCACAGTGCTCGGGGGCTGCCATGGGGCCAGCAGGGACAGTTACACCGCTCCCAAGCCGGTGTGTGTATGCGTGTGCACGTGTGTGCATGTGCGTGCGCTAGTAGCTTTCTGGCAGAGGACCTGACGTTGGAGCTGGTTCAGGGGAACCGGAGACGTGAGGATTGTCCTTTGCTGATGGGTCTTTGAAATACTGGTGCTGTGCCAGGGAGCTGGAACCACATGAAACAGCGCAGCAGAGGGCAGAGCGGGCCGGGCTCTCTCGGGTTTTCCCTGTTGGAGCGGTTCCACCTGGCGAGTGGCCGGGTGGCAGGGCAGGGGCTGGGCCTCTTTGCTGCCTCCATGCTCACGGGCCCTTCCCGCTTCTGAGCCCTTGCTGTGGGCGCAGCGTGTGTGTGTGTATGCGTGTGTGTGTGCGTGTGCATGTGTGTGAGAGAGAACGCATGCTGGAGCCTTGAGCCTTGAGTGTTTGTGGACAGCACTTGGCCTACCCTTTCTTGGAGCCCACAGTCTCGTCTCCCTATCCCTGTCTCTGTGTCTACATCTCTGTTGCCCCCTCCCCCTGGGCCTGGGGCTCCTTGGCCTGCTGCATGCATGTGGGTGGAGCAGGGCCGATGGGCGCCCCAACAGGCGCACCCCAGAGCTGTGCCACCTCCCACAGTAAGAAGCTGACCCCCGACAACTCTGGTCAGGATGAGTGTGTGACCTTGGCCTGCCACTTGTGGTTCTGTCCACAGAGTCCTGGGGCCAGGCCCACTGTGCTGTGTTCCTAGGCAGTGTGGGGTGGCAGTGGCCCCCACTGTCCCCTCCATTCCTGGTCACAGTGACAGTGCTGTGTCACAGGGTTGTGTGAGGCCACATCCCTGAGCCCATTGCTCTGCTGCATCTGTCACACCTCTGCTGCCTCTGGGTCTCCGACTCGCAGCGACTGGTGGGGACTTCTTTGTGTCCCAGTTGCATGGAGCAGGCTACACGATAAATCTCCTCTCTCCTGCTCACGTACGTAGTAGTCTCTTGGTCTTCCAGGTGACTGGTTCTAGCTTTGTTTGAACACCAGAGTCCACAGAGCAGGATGGGGCAGGGAGCCTTCAGGTATCCTCCCGTGGCTTTGGTCTCTCTAGGCGACCTGTCATACGTAGTACGGTGCAAATGTGTGTGCAGTGGTTAACCTGTTTTTCAGGGAACAGTGACAGGAAAAATGGTGCGTATGTGTTCCAGACAAATGCGAGGTTTTTTCCCAGTGTTTTTGATCCATGGTGGATCAATCTGAGGGGTAGAGCCCGTGGATACAGAAGGCCCGCCGCATAGAGGCACACACGCATGTGCACACGCGCGCACGCACACTGCCTCCAGGCCTGTTCTCTTCTAGGATACCCCACCTGCGGCAGCCAGACTTTGGAAATCTCAGAACTTTTGTCCACTGCAGCACAAGTGCAGCGACCTGCAGGGTAAAGCAGGGAGGAAAATGGAGGAAAGACCAAGGGGTTCTCCTTGCAACTTTTGTGCAACCGTGGCCTCTTCTCCCAGTTCCTTTGGCCAGAAGTGGGGTTCCCCGCTTGGGGTTCAAGTCCCTGGCGTGCTATGGCTCCAGCAGGCCTGTTCTGGCTGGCTGGCCTGGGAGGGCTGGGAGGAAGACGGTGGGGAGGAAAGGAAGGGAGCGGCTATAGGCCTGGCATGGCTGTCCCTCTGCCCGGTCCTCTGGGTAAATCTGGGTTCTCCCCGGTTTTGCTCTTGACATTGTCCAGCCAGTGCTGCAGCCCAGCTGCCTCTCCTGTGAGCCAGAGGCAGAGGAGCTGTGCAGCGTCGCCCTGCTGTGGTCACCGTCCACGTTCAATTCTGTCCGAAATCTGCCTCTGCCACTCACCGCGCGAGGGCCTCAGGTTGCGCCCAGAGGTTGTGATTGAGTCCAGTGGAGGCCAGAGGCTCTGGGGGCTCACTCCATCTCGGCAGCACCAGTGTCGAGCAGATGTTGTGAGAATTCTGTCTTCCTCCTTGTCTTCCTCCGTTCCTGATGCTATAGTAGAACAGTACAGACCGAGGGATTAGAAAAAACAGACATTGGTCTTCTCGCGGTTTGAAGGCTGGGGCATCCATGGTCCTGGGGCCCTGCAGCTTCCGTTGTTAGCAAGAAAGAGGCCACTGGTCTCCAGGGTGGCACCGTGATGCCGCTCCCTGGGCACGAGGCACTGTGTCCCTACATGGTGGGGACAAGGGCTGATGAGCTGGACTGCATGCAGTCTCCTTTGTGGGGTCCTAGTCCCACCAGGGGAGGAGGCTCCTGCCATGATCACGGCTTCAAGGCCGGGCTCAGTGCCCTCGCGATTCCAGAGGGGACAGTCACAGCACAGCAGGTCTCTGTCCACTCATGGCAATGTGACTTCTGTCCTGATGATGGCACACGCGCCAGATTGTGTGCGCTCAGATTCTAAGTTTACGGAGTCCGCATTTTCCCACCTCGCTGACGCTGCCTTCCGCCCACTCCTCCCTCTTCACGCGGTCCAGAGTTGTGGTAACTCCCATGTTTCAGTTCCCCTCCCCACCCTCCGTGCTTTGTGTACACAGCGCCATTGTCTAGGGTGATTACTTTTTTTTTTTTGTACCAGTAATCGAACTCACAACCTCACGTTTACCAGGCAGGCGCTGTGCCGCCGAGCTGCATCCCCGGTCCCTGGTGGTTACCTCTGCTTTGAGCAGGCAGCTGTCTGTGAAGGGAGAGATGAATGGGAACTGAGTAGTGCGCGGCGGGGTAACCGCCCGCCCGAGCTCTGCCTGCTCCCTGCTGGCCGGAAGGAGCCTCCTCTCGCTCCTCCGGGGCCGGGGCTTGCGTTTGCACTTTATTGGTCCTGGTTCTGGCATCCCGGCCACACCGCACCGTTGTTCCTTTTGGCTCCGCAGAGGTCGCAGCGGCGTTGCCTCTGTAACTGTGTCACTCTTCCCCAGGGCTTCTGAGGTTCTGTCTTCCCTTCTCAGCAGCCTGGCCTCCACGTGCTCGAGCTTGTGTTTACCTCGCTTAGGACTGACTGAGTTAGACTGGGAATTCGCACTCATTAATTCTTCAGTATTTTTCCCTTCCTCCTCTTTCCCTCTCTCCAGGACACCTGCTCCGTGTGGTTAGGACGCACGATGCTGTCGCCTCGCCTCTTTGGCGTGTCTCCCTTGGTCTTCCCCGTCTCTGTTCCTGTTTTCTAGGTGAACCCACTACGGAGCTGTTTATTCTCAGAGCTAATGTAACAGAGACGTAGAATTTGCATTTCCTTAGTTTGCATCTTTATCCTCTCCTCTTTCTGTCCTTTTACCCTCCGCCTGCTTTAGCAGCTTTGCCAGGTCCAGCCCTGCGCCCCTCACGTTTGGTTCTGTCCCTGTCTGTGTTCCTCTTCCTCCTTTTTCTCCTCCCTTGTCCTCTTCTTTTTTTTGTTTGTTTGAGACAGGGTCTTGTTATGTAGCCCAGGCTGGCTTTGAATTCATGGCGACCCTCCTGCCTTAGTCTTCCGAGTGCTGGGGTTATAGGCACCCCTCTTCCTTCTGGCCACTAATGTGTTCTTTGCTTAGTTTTTGCATTCTATACTTGGCTGCTGAAGAGTGCTGACCTTCTATGTAGTGGCGGCTGAGCTGGTGCGTTTGCTGTCCAGCTCTGCTGGGTCTGGTCTGAGGGGTGTCAAAGGTGCTTCCCATACCCGTCTCACTTTGCGGGACTCCGAGTTCCACCCGTCAGGACCCAGAGGGCAGGTGCGGCCAGGTGGGTCCAGCAGAGATCCTCCTCGAGGGTCCCGTGCCCTTGCCCATACTGGCGCCGGCAGCACCCAGAGGAGCTGTGGAGCCCTTGTACTGGCCTGGCCAGGACTTTGGTGTCCCCAGCACCTGTGGCCGCTGTGTTCCATTGACCCTGGGCAGGTGTTCCCTGTCGCTGCCCATGTGCGCATGCTGGGCCTGGACGTGAGGTGCCATCTCTGAGCAGCTCCCTCCCTGCGTCCTCCCTGCACACCCGGCACTTGCAGGCCTGGCCCCAGGCTCCAACTCCTCCAGCGAGGCTCCCTGCCTTTCTCCGCCGGATCACAGCTGTGGGCACCTGGGGCCTTGTCCCAGCAAGGCAGCTGTGAGGACTCCGGCCTGCCCCAGGAGCATCCTCCCAGTGACCACAATCTTCACCCATCCTCGGTGAAGTCACTTTCTGGGCTGGGGGCAGGGTGATTCCACACGTGATGTGGTCGGCTGGCTCCAGGCTGGGGCCTGAGATGAGGGACATCGTGGCAGAGGGGCATGGGGGTGAAGCAACTTGGGTCATGGTGGCCAGGAGGCAGCGAGGGAGGTCCCCAGAGGCTTCAGCGACCCCCTCCACAGGCCCCACCTGCACACAGCACACTCAGCTGTGCACACTGTGGAGTCCAGCAGCCTGGGGTCCGGGCGTTCTCCAGGAGCCTCCTAATCCAGCCCCGTTGACAGGTAGGGTCCCCTGGCACATGGCCTGTGTATAGCACCTGAGGGCTCGTCCAGTGTGTGTCTAGGGCCACAGCCACCACAGCCCAGTGGCGAGGGCCATCTTTATTTTGTATCAATGTCTCGCAGAGCCAATGTGTGTCACTTGGGAATCTGGGAAACGTGCAGGGTTGCGTGCTGGCCTCTGGAGCGTGTAGCTGGCCTTGCTCCGGGCCGGGCAACTGCCTCTCGCTCAGCACACCGTGTGGGACGAGACACTTCTGCCACGGAGGCCTGGGGTCTCGAGGGAAGCTCTGTCTACACAGAGCAGGTTTCACTTGGTGGCGGGCGTGTAGCCAAGGACAGCTGCTGGAGCAGCTTTGCTCTCAGCCACCTGCCTGTTGTCTGCCAGGCTGGGGGCCCCATCCGGACAGTCGCACTGACACCGACAACCTTTGCAAAGAAGCAGGAGGGACAGGAGCGGCCTGTGGGTGCCCAGAGCTGGGCGTGGGCCATGCTGGGAGAGGCTGGTCAGCAGGCAGGAAGCCATGGCGGTCCCTGGGGCAAGCCCATCCCAGCCAAGGTCAGGGGCAGGGTGGCGTTTAGTCTGGGGCATGGGGACCAGCATGCCCAGCTGGCCACGCACAGCAAGGTGCTGCCCCCCGAGGCCTGTTACACTGGCC
Organism: Cuniculus paca; assembly: GCA_004365215.1. NCBI lineage: Eukaryota > Metazoa > Chordata > Mammalia > Rodentia > Cuniculidae > Cuniculus > Cuniculus paca. The sequence goes on from RJWT010012061.1 coordinate 10,549, forward strand.
CAGCCTCCTCTACCCTGATGGCCATGTGGCAGGGGTGACCTCCCACCTGCATGAAGAGAGGGCAGCAGTCCCTCGGGGAAGGCAAGTAGGGGTTAGGCAGTCAAGTTCCAGGAGGCCAGTCCCCTTCTGGAATGCTCGTCTGCTGTGATGGGGTAAGGCCAGAGGGGCAGGGACAGGAGGAGGAGTCTGCAGTGGGCCAGGCTGCAGCGGCCAGCACGTCACTGGGCACCTGAAGAGGCGGGCTCCACCAGACTTGGGTCCCACACGGCACTCAAGGACCAGGGCTCCAGAAGGGCCACCCGCTGGGTGGATGGAGCGCCAGCCTGTGCACTGCACTCTGTGAGGGCCCAGGGTGCATAGCCCAAGCCAGATGTGCCCTGTCCACTCCCAGAAGCCCCCAGGCACCCTCTGGCTGGCATCGAGTCTATCAGATAGTGCCTGCTTCCCCAGCAGCACCCCACATTTGTGGACCAGCTTCAAGTATTTTCCTGTGCCCTCGAGACAATGATTAAAAAGTAATTAACCTAAATTTAGCCTGATTGTCATAAATAAATTAGCCACATGAATCACCTGTGATTTGCCAGCCCGCACATGCCAGGCTACCAGGTGAACGTCACCACAGGAGACACTGGGTCCCTGGGGTTCCACGCCTGGGAGGGCGCCCCCTCTGCGTGGAGCAGGCGGCTTTGTGGGGACCTGGGCAGAGGCAGCTTATACTGGCCAGGGTGGAAAGGATAATGATTCTGTCCCAAGACCTTGCTGGGCCTGGCTTCCGGCCCCTGGAGTCCTGTGTGACCCCTCTCTTCTTTGTCTCCTACTTGGAATCCCTTCCAGGCTGCCCCTTGGCTGTGGCTCCTTTGGGGCTCTCTGTGCCCTGTGCCCACACTCTCAGCCTTTTCTGGTATTTGTTTTCTCACAAGCTCCCCATCGCAAACCTTCTGGGTGTCGGCCCAGCTGGTCCCACCACCGTGGGGGTGCCTCATGCCCTGCTGTGCCCTCTTTGCACTCTCCCCACCTGAGCCATGGCAGGGCCTCTGACAAACACAGAGAAAACCATTTTAGTCCTATGCAAAATCAATGTGTGATCACGTTGGAGAAACTAGAGAAGATAGAGATTAGCAGGAAGACCCACGCTTCGTGGGGACAGCTGCTGCCTGCATCTGCGGCCCTGGTAGGAGCACACGTGTGTTCCATTTCTGCGCCTGGCACGGTGTCCCACAGGTGTTGGGTGGAGGGGTAGACTGTCCCTTCCCCTGGCAGTGGCCTGAGTCTAGAGGGCTTTTTCAGCGGTGCAGGCTGCCTCCTGACCCCTCCCTGACATTGGGGCACGCCCGGGGGCTGCGACCTTGTAGAGCAGGCCCCACGCTCCTGGAGCCCGGTGCTCTGTGGCCTTGGTGGGGAGGGCATCTTTGCCACTCCAGATGCCGCAGCACAGCCACCCATGCTGCACTTTGGGTCTTCCTGTGAACTGGCTGTGCGGCCGTGGGGAGCAGACAGGCCAGTGCCTGCCGCACTGGATGCACCGCCTAGCAAGTGTGTGTCAGTGTCCCTGGGGCCTGGTCCCTCACCGCCAGCCTACTTCGGTGCTGCAGCCATTGGCCCTGCAGGACCTTCCCACACTCCTGGGCCTGAGCGGGAATGCCTTTCCCGTCCTCTCCGTCCTATCCTGCCCATGCTCAGTGCACCAGGGAGCAATTTGAATTTTGACTGAGGGCTCTCAAGGGAAAAACTGAAGGTCAAGGTGGTATTCTGAATTCTAGGCAAAGCAGGGAACTGATACCCTCTCCAAGGCCTTGGGCCAGAGTTTGCACTGGCTGTGCCCCTCCCCACCGCTGTTGTCCTGGCACAGGGCCTCCCCAGCCCCACGGCTCTTCCCTCAGGGGCCACAAGGGCACCTAGCACCCATTGCTCTCTTCCTCTCTTCGTGGTGCTAGGATGGAACCCTCACACTGGGCTAGGGCTGCCCCACTGAGCTGCAGGCCCAGCCCAGCACCCACTCCTTAACCGGACCCCTGGCACACCATGCTCCCCCTTGCCCGCTTTCTTCTCTGTGTCTGTGTAACCTGGCATGGACGGCGCTGCCCAGCACGGTGGAGCAGCCCTGTAAATGTCTGTGGTGTGGACAGCACATTAAGGTCTCTACTTTCTCAGAAGCTATGCGAATGAAGGTCATGTCAAGGGCATGTACGATGAGTGTCCACCGTGGGTTGGGAGTGACTTTCTGCTGGTGAGCTATGAAATATATGGTGAGTTTTAAATTAAAAATTTTTATTACAGTAGAAAACCCATTGCCATGCATCTCCCTCAAAATACTCCCCCTTTGGAGTACTTTCTTTCCTTTCATTTTCACAATATCTATTGTACCTTTTGGATCTTATTACTCTTTCAGTTTTTTTTTACACTAGGGAGACAATTTGATATTTACAAATGTGAGTTTGATTTATTTCACTTATGAGTATGGTCTCAAGTTGCCTCCATTTACCTGTATAAGCTTTAAGATTATCCTTCTCGATAGCTGAGTAATACTCCATTGTATAAAAATACCATGTCTTTTTTATCCATTCCGAGGTTGATGGGCATTTAGGTTCCTAAATCTTGTAACTTGAACAACTACTTCTAAGATAACAATATATTAACTAGTGTTAATTTCCTATTCTTTTTTGAAATTCTGTATTATTTCTATCCTTTTTTCTGTTTTGCTTTTTTAAAAAAATACTCCCCCTTTCTTAAATACACTTACCATTCTTGGCACTTTCTGCAGCAGCTCCAAAGGTCCTCTTCTGTGTCTTTATGAGGTGTGATCAAAAATTGGGTGAATGCTGCTGGTAAGTGCCATTCAGCAGAAAGGAAGGCTCCTAAAAACATGACCTGTGTCCTCGTGCACCTTATTCTCCAGACCTGGCACCATGCGACTTCTGGCTTGTCCTCAAAGTCAAAACAAGCCTGAAAAGTTAGTGTTGTGAATCCATTCAGGACCGTGAGGCAGCCAGGACAGCGCAGCTAAAGACCCTCAGGAAAGAGGGCTCCAGAGCTGCTGCAGGAAGCGGCCAGGACGGTGGGACGAGTGTGTGTGAGATCAGGGGGAGTGTTTTGAGGGGATTAGTAGCAATGTGTCTTTTACTGTAATAATGTAAAAGATTTTAAACTTTCAGCCTATTTTTCAATCACCACTAGGCAAAGAAGCTTCTGCTGCCCTCTGGCTTCACTGCCTTGTCAGGCCCCTTTTGGCTCCACTGTGTCTTTTTCATCAGAAGCTTTCATCTTTTCTCTCTGACGTTAGTTTTTTGTGGTTTCACTATCATGAATTCAGCTGTACATTTCTTTTGACTTACCCAGTTTGAGTTTTATTGATCTTGAATCTGCAGATTGGTGTACTTGATCAGTTTTGGAAAATTCCCAACAGGTATGTCCCAAATATCGGATTCCCCTTGTTTCCCTTCCCTTTCCTTGTGGGACTCTGAAAGTCTGCCGCCCTCTCTTGCTGTGGACTGTGTCCCTTACCCTGCTCTGTGTTTCCTACTCTTTTCTCTCTCCTTGCATCTTTCTGGGTATCTTTGGTTCTTATCTGCTTTCCACTTTACTAGTTCTGTTTTTGGCTGTGAGTCGATCTGTTAATTCCATCTGTTAAATGCTTGATTCCGGTTACTGTGCTGGGCAAACTCACAGCCCCCAAGCTGGGCATCGGCGAATGTGTTACCTGGCATGGCAAAAGGGACTTTGCAGGTGTTTAAGTTGAGAATCTTGGGACAGGGAGGCTCTCCTGGCACAGAGGGACTTTGCGGGGTGTCTGCCTCTGTGGGGTCTCAGGTCCTCTTGGCTAGCCTCTTAGCTCCCTTCTCAGGTGGGCAATTGACGCCTGTGCAGAAGCCTCCAGATGCTGGCCTCCGGCCTTGGCTCCCTGTCCCCCCCGGATCTGGCCCGGTAGTCCTATGGCTTGCTGCTCTAGGGAGATTCTTAGAATGTTTTTCTAGCTCTGTAAGCTTTCTGCAGCCTGACCTACCCTCTTCAGACTGAGAGCTGTAACTCTGCACATCAGCCTATGTTCTATTTAGTGCCCACTGTTTTAAGGGCAGAGGTTGCTTTCCTAGCAGAGCGGTGTGTACACCCTTTTCTCCCGGTGACTTTCTGCTCTGGGGATTCCCATCGAAGCTGCTCCACCATTGTGAATAGATGGCTCCCAGAAGCTACGGTGGTCAGGAGTGGACAGAGCCCACCCTGAGCCTGCTCATTCCGGGTGGGACCAAGGTGTTCTCACCCTGAAGAACCTGGGCTCTGGGGTCAGGCAGGCCTAGCTTTGACCCTGAGTCTGGCCGCTGGGCTGTGTGATGTGAATGGCTGCTTTGCTTAGCACAGGGCTGGGCTCTGCGGGCACCCTCTGTTCTCCCTGGCATCATTGCTGTTGGCTCTGTCACTGCCCAAGCTGATGGGCAGAACAGTTCCAGGCCCCTGAGGTTGGGGTGCTTCGAGCAGGGTCTGTTAAAGGACCTCCAGGCCACTGTCCCCTGCTAGGTGGCCACTGATGAGAGTGCCCATGTCTGGCCCCGGAGGGAGAGGCAGAAGCTGGGGCTGCTGGGTGCAGTCCCTCACAGGGAGCCCGGCTTTCATCTTTTATGGGCAGAGACGCAGGTTGAGACCAGTTGCCAGCTGCCTCATTAGCAATAGCACTGCCGACGTCGCCTGGGTGTCTCGAAAACTGGGAGTCACACTCGGAACGTGTCCAGCTTCCTCCCCTTCAGCCACCTGGAGATGCAATCGCTGGCTGATCTAGATCCTATCTGCGTTCAGAGCCATGGGTGCCTGCGTTAATTACCCGAGGGCGGTGACTCACACAGCCTCAGCATCCCAGGAGGCAGCGGCCCTTGTGGGTCAGACAGCTGTGCACGTAAGTGTGCACACACACATTGTACACATACACACACTCATGCACGCACACACCACACAAACATGCTCATGCACTACACGTGTACCACATTGTATCATGCATGCGGATATGTACACATGTACACAGATAAGCACACTCACATGCACACAGTCCTGCACAACCACACACATGTAGGTGTGCACATGTGCTCACACACACATGAACTCAATTGCCTGCAATACAGATGTGGACACAGCACAGTGCACACACATGCACACACTCCCCACAGAGAGAGAGGCACATACATGGGCATGCACACACGCATAGACTGTGCCAGCTATGGGGCCATGCCACGTGGAAATAGAGCTGTTGTTATGAAGAAGCATTCAGAGTGTGTTTCTGTGGCTAGATGCCCCAGCCCATCACAGCTTTGCACAAGAAGATGTCAGCAAATCGTCACATGTAAGAAGTTCAACATTTCACTGTGCATCCATTCGGTCATTCATTCATTCATCGGCCATTCAGTGCTCACCAGGTTCCAGGCGTGGTGCTGGACTGACAGTGGGAAGAAGACACCGGGTGGTGGCCTGTGGAGGAAGCTGCGGCCCTGCGGCTCTGTGACCGGCAGCCTAACAAGCCCCGCGGGAGCCACCCCGGGCAGATTCTGCTCTCTGCGGCCCAGGGAGTTCACTGTAGCGCCTGGATCCTCACCCGCAGTGCGGGGCACACATACTCAGAGCCGGGGGCAGCGCGGGACGAGGCCCGGGCCTCTGCATGTCGAGTGCGTGATGGGCTGGCGTGGCGGGTAGGCCCAGGGCATCCACGGGGCATTCCTCTTCAGGTGTTTGCCTCTAATTGGCGCCTGCAGTTTCCGGTGAATTCCTTGGAGGCGCCCTGCCAGGCTCGGCTTCCGTGGGCTGCATTCTTGCCAGGAGGTGTTGCCAGGAGTTGCTGCTGGCACGGGCTGGTTTGGCTCCAGTGGTTCGGTCATCTCACTGGTGCCGACAGTCGTCACCCTCCACTTCCCCTCACGCCAATGCGCTTCAAGGACTCTGCTTGCCCATCTGCAGAGGCCCACCTGGCATTTAGGGCTCCTGTGTGCAAAACTACACCCAGCTACGGGATGTCAGGAATTAGATATCTTCCAATAGAATCCTCCAGGACTGGGATCAACATCCAAGATGACTGGTGGGCATTGTCCTGCAAGCAGTGGCATCTACTCGAGTACGGGTTGCCGGCAGGACGTGAGGGAAACACCACTCCTTCAAGTTGTGTCCTTGCATTAGAAACACGAATGGGATCGCAGTGGAAGCATCAGGTATGCTTTTCGCTCTCTGCCAACAGTGAGCTAAGCTGGCGCGGCACTGGGACCATGTGGCTGGGGAGCCTGACTTCCTTCCTATCGTTGTCCATTTAGGACCAGAGGAGCTGGGGCTGTGCCCAACATCCCAGGGGTTCTGGGGGCATGGTGATTTGGCAAGTCTGCCTTGAGGCCTTGTGGGGCTCAGAGTCCCCAGATCCACAGTAGATGTGCAGCCCATGTAGGCATCTGTGAGTTCCTCAGCCTAGCAGAAGACAACTATCCATCCATCCATCCACCCATCATCCATCCATCCACCCATCTATCCACCTATCATCCATCCACCTATCCATCATCTACCCATCCATGTGTCATCCATCCATCCATCTACCCATCATCCATCCATCCATCCACCCATCATCCATCCATCCACCCATCTATCCACCTATCATCCATCCACCTACCCATCATCTACCCATCCATGTGTCATCCATCCATCCATCTACCCATCATTCCTCCATCCATTCACCCATCATCCACCCACCTATCCATCAACCATCTACCCATCCATGTGTCATTCATCCATTTATCCATCCATCCATCCATTTATCATCTATCATTCATTCACTCATCCATCCACCCATCTATCTATCCATCTACCCATCCATCCATCCATTATACATCAACCCATCCATCCATTATCCATCCATCAACCCATCCATTATCCATCCATCTACCTATCCATCAATTATCCACCCATCTGTCTATCATCCATCCATCTGCCCACCCATCCAGCATAAGCTGGTGTCCTTCCCAGCCAGGCTGGGAAGTAGGTGCAGCTGGGGGATTGAGATGCGTGATTTGGGGAAGATTTGGCGAAGGCTTCAGGCCTCATGGACAGGGAGGGCTGTGTGGCCTGGCCCTGGGCATGGTCTCTGTGGGTTCAGCTGCCAGTCCAAGATGGATCTGTGCCTGGATAGTTGGCGTGGCTTGGGACTGAGGGTGCAGAGGCTCATGCTGGCTGGTGAGCAGGGGGTAGGGGAGAGTGAGGCTGGCCCTGTGAGAGTGCCCCAAGAGGACTGAGGCAGAGACACAGGTCCTGTTCACAGCTAGGAGGACCAGGGGCTTGGGTGGCAACCAGGGCCTGCAGTCCTCTCTCCGGGGCTTCCTTGCCTCCAACTCAGCTGGTGTCTAAGCCCATGGCTTGCAGCTGGCAAGGGAACAGAAGCACTGTGTCCGCTTGGGAGCCCGGGGTTCCTCCACATGCAGAGACCCAGGCCTGCTGAGCAGACCCTGTCGGAGACCTCAGTTGACCCCTCTAGGCAGGTGGGCGAGCTGTGCTGTCTTGGTTTCCTCCCCTGGAGAAACCTGTGGGCTTCAGTACCACTGAGCGACCAGGTGGACAGGAGGACTCAGGCCACAGTGAGTCCCAGTAGGGACCTCAAGCCTTTGGGAGAAATTAACGCTCGCACCTGTTTCAGCGCGCTCACGTTTCCCGCCCCGCATCGCCCACAGTATGACCCCAGGGTCTGTCCATCACTGGGTAGCCCTGCGAGTAGGCTGACTGGTGGCCTGGACGCAAGCCCTACACCGTCCCCAGGTCAAAGCCTGGGTGGCCCTGCTTCCTTCCCCAGCCAAGCAGCATGTTCAAAGGCCACATCCCACCCACAGGACCTAGGCCGGGGGAGGGACCCAGCCTGGGCTCTCCTGGGGCCCCACGTGGGCCACAGACAACCTGGCAGAGACACCGAGCCTGGGTCTGGGTGCGGGCAGCCTGCCTGGCCAGCCCCATGAGAGGAGTGTGCGCATGTGTGTCTGCTGTGCATGTGGTCTGTCCGGGTTGGGCACTGTGCGGAGAGCTTGCCGAGGTGCGCTTCCGAGTCTTGACAGCTGTGGAGAAGGCGCCGCTGTGACCAGCTCGGAGGAGGCAGCGGCTCACTGCCTGCGCCTGGACGAAGCCTGCGAGCTCAGCCTGTGAGGACTCGGGTGGCCCTGGCCAGGCTCGCTGTGGAGCTCTGACTCCTAGGCTCCTGGAAGCTGCCCCTGGCCAGGACCTGAACCGGCTGTGACCAATGCCGGGAGGGCAGCAGGGCTGAGATCAGAGTCATACCATTTTCCAAATGCATGAAAAATTGGCAAGAAAGGAGCCGTTTTAGAGTGCACGGTGCAGTAGCTTTCTGCCCACCACCCTGTTGTGCCGCCACAGCCCCTGCCATGGCCCTGGGAGGAACCTGAACCTGGCCCCCTGGAAGCCACGAATCCATGGTCTGCCACCGTGGCTTTGCCTGTCATGGACGTCTCCTCCTCCTCCGTGGAGCGGCATGACGTGTGGTAGCATCTGCCTTCCCGGGCTCAGGGCTCCCAACCCATCCGTGTGCAGCTGGTCCTTGGGGGCTGCGGGGAGGGGGCCCTTGCTACCCTGGGCCTGGGTGTGGCATGGCTCGGCCTGCTCCGCTCCGTGGTCCTCTCCCTGGCCTCTCGCGTCCCACAGGTCTGTGCACACCGGGCCCTCACCGCTTGTGCCATAGGGTCTGTGCCTTGCTCAGGGACTCAGCGACAGTCACCCCAGTTACTGAACTTCTTGCCCCCTGGCCTGGCCTCTGCTCCCCCTGCCCTGCCCCACATGTCTGCCTCTCTGCGGAGCTGAAGTTCCTGGCCTTGGCTGGCATCCCAAGGCCTGTTTCAGCAGGGCGGCCTCTGCCTTCCGCTCCCAGGCTGGGAGGGGCCCGGGAATTTGCATTTCTAATGAGCTCCCAGGTGGCACCCCTGGGGCCTCGGAACCCCTAAGAGGCTCTGCCCCAGCAGGGCTCCCCGCCTGGCACAGGCTGCAACTCAGACTCAGTGCGGGATGGGCTGGGCCGGGTGGGGTGGGACCAACGGCCCCACTGAAGAGTGCACTGGGCGTCTGCTCCTCGGCTTGCCAGGCGCCGGATGTTCCCCGACAGCTAGCCTGGATAGGTGAATCAAAATTAGGATTCTAAACACCCTGTGATTTTTCCTGGATTTCCCTTAAAATTAATATTAAGACCAAAAAATGTGTAAAACTGCACTAACACCCTAATTATTGTATGTAGTGAAATATTTAAACGTGGAATAGGTCGTTTGCTGGAAGGTGTGTTTCCTCTTGGATGGCTTGGCGGTCATGTGTCCACACTGATGTGTCTGCCTGGTCTGTGTGTGTGGACAGAGCGAAGGATGTGGCTCAGTGAGGGGGCAGGGCATGGTGGTGATGGCAGCTCCGGAGTTGGCTTGAGGACAGCAGTACCGCAAGCACTGAGTCTCGGCCTGGTCAGGACATGGCTCTGAGTGGACCAGGGACAGCATGGCAGCCAGAGAGCCTGCGTGATGTTCTCCTGCCCCTTCTACTGTTCCCGGAACCTGCGGGCCGGGATCTGCCGACAGGCATTACCTCAGCGGCTCCGTGGGGCCTGGGCAGTGTGGCTGGTGGCCGTGGCTCAGGGGGTCCCGCATGTCTCAGGGCTGAATGTCCTGGGTGGTGGCGGGTTGGTTGTCAGATCTCCATGTGTGGCTGTGCCAGCAGGATGCTGGTCACACCTGTCACACGGTGGCCAGGCTCTGAGATGGCAGGAATGGGACAAGGGTGGGGGTCCTGATGTACGTCCTTGTGCCCAGAGACTCACGGGGTGAGGTGGGCCTTGCCGCCACCTCCTCCCTAGCCTGCGATGTGACAGTGCACAGTCCCTGTGGCAAGGAGCAGTTGTCCTCTCACAGCATGCTGCTGGACACTGCGGCATGGCCGTTCTGAGAGACAGGCAGACGGGCACCAGGGGAGGGGTCCAGAGCCAGCCTGCTGTCTCCAGAGACGCCCTGGCACCCCCGCTGCCACCCGCACTTCCTTCCTGTCATTGTTCTCCCCCCACGGCACCGTCCCTGGGTCCACGTGTCCTGCAAGTGCAGGGGCTGCAGGGGGACAGTTAGGCAAACTGCTGCTGCTGTGGCCCAACACCATTTTATTTTATTTATTTTTTTATTTTTATGTTTTAAATTTTATAGATAGTAAAACCCAACAAAACAAAACAGAATAAATCCAATCAAAACACAGCAGTGAAATTGGTACAGAATATCAAAGCAGGGTAATGGAAAAACAACAGTGGCTACTGTAGTATATCTTGTTATCTTCACAGTAGTTGTCCATTCCATCAGATATAGCAAAATCAGACCAAAACAAAACAGAATAAAACCAATCAAAATAGAATACTGAGTAAAGCAAAAAAAATAGTAATAAGAATAAAACAAAGCAGTGAGAACATTATTAGACTTTAAAAACAAGACAGAAAAAAAAAACTCCATATTTACCATATTGCATACCGTTATCCTTCCTATACATGCTCAGACTGTCAGCCCCATGCCTGTAAATTCAACCTAACAATACAATCCTTCAGGTGCTTTTTGAACCTCCATTGCTGCCAGCTCAGGTTGACCTCCAAACCAGCTGGTGGCTTATGGGGTGAGAGGGTTTGGTGATTTTTGGCCTGCATGCTGGTAGGCTTACAGGAGACACTGACTTTTCTCTTCCTGGGTCCCACATGGTCTGCATGGCTTACCAGAAAGGCTGGCTAGTTGGATCCTTGATCGGCTCCTCCCAGTCCCAGCATGGCTGATTCTCAGCAGTTGCTGACTTTTCCTTGTCTTCTTGGGTCTCACATGATCTGCCTATTTTATTTTATTTTATTATTTTATACATAAGGTCTTGCTGTGTAGTTCAGACTGGTTTTGAGCTCACTATTATAGCCAAGGCTGACCTTGAACAGGTGATCCTGCCTCAGCCTCCTGAGTGCTGAAATTATAGGCATGACCGACCAATACCCCTTTCAGATACTACCCTCTACTTCACAGTTCAAGGCCAGAAGATATCGTCAAAAGCCCTTGGACCTGTGCCTCATCCAGGGAGAGGGGACAGCCAGTGAGGATTTTGCTTTAAGTAATGCTGGCTCACTGTCTTGTGCCTCCTCTGACCCTGAGGCGTCACTGCCTGCTCTGTGGAAGGCATCAGCCTCCCCTCCTAGCGGAGGGGTCTCAGTCACTTTCTCTTCGCTGGGACACCATATCCATGCCGGAAAAACGGAGTGGGAGGCCCTGTTGGGGCAGGGTGGCTTGCCTCCTGGTGGACAGGAAGCAGGGAGCAAAGGGAGGGGCCATGGAGGGAGACGGACGCATCAGGGTCACCGCAGTGATTGCCTCCTCCGACCTGGCCCCACCCCATAACAGCCCCCAGCTGTAGGCCCCATCACCCTGATGATCCCATCCTGGACAGCTGGCTAGCCTCGGGGAGCAGGGCCAGGTCCCTACTCTGGCCAGGAGCAGCTTGGAGGCCCTGTGGTGGATGGGTGGGCGGTGCTGACTTTCAAACTTCGCATATGGCTGTGTTTTGTGGGCTGTGTGGTTGTGGCGTGGAGCCACACTGTTGGACAGTGGTCCCGTCCCAGTCTTTGCTGCCAGGCTCCTGTGCCCGGGGACGTCCCAATGATGTTGTGGGGGCTCATAGCTGGGCCACCCGTTCCGGCAAGTGCAGGGTCCCGTGTCCTCAACTCCTGTCTGTGAGCTGCTCGTCCTCTTTCTCTGCCTGTGGCCACAGCACCCTTCACGCTGTGTGGAAAGGACCTTGCTAATGAGCTCCACCCAGAGCCACAGCTGGGGGAAACCTCATTCCTGCACTTGTGTGAAGGGCGCTGCCCACGGCCAGGTGAGCACTCTGGGGAAGGCAGCCCGTGGGCAGTGCAGCAGGACCGGGACCACTTCTGCCTGCTCCTGCCTTCCTGCCTCGGTCTCCCCTGGCTGGAGCCGCAGTCCCCTCCTCTCCCCACCACCCTCTCCAGGAAGCCCTCCCTGGCTCAGTCCCTCCATCTCTGCTCAGGGGAGGGGACCTGCGTGGGACCCGAGGGGCAACTTGGTCACATCGTTTATTTCCTGCAGCCATTTAGAAATAGGTTGCTTTGCTCAAAGTGCCGTGTCTGGCATGTGACTCCTTGTGAGCTCCTTTTGCCCCAGTTAGCGTCTGTGCTCCGTCCACACTGCATGCAGAGCTGTGTCGGCGTCCTGTGTGTGCACAATTTCCTGCATCAGGACACCAAGT